>PVJO010001937.1:0-156402 GCA_004026905.1 Hystrix cristata
TCTTCTTTCTTGATCCATTCTGCTAGCCTGTTTCTTTTGATAGGTGAGTTGAGCCCATTTACATTGATGGTTACAACTGTTATGAGTTGACTCTTTTTTGCCATATATCTTTTCTGCAGTTGGTTCTGTGTTTCACTTTAGTTCAATTGCTTGTCTTTCCTGGTGGATTTTTTTAGTGTCCTTGTAAATGTAGTTAACTTTTTCCTTCTCCAGGATGTCCTTCAAGACATTTTGTAGAGGTGGTTTGGAGGTTATAAATTTCTTCAGTTGTTCTTTGTCATGGAAGTATCTTATTTCATTGTTGAATTTGATAGATAGTTTGGCTGGGTACATCAATCTGGGTTGGAGATTGTTTTCTTTCAAGGCTTGGAATACGTTACTCCAGGCTCTCCTTGATTTTAGGGTTTGAGTAGAGAAATCTGCTATGATTCTGATGGGTTTACCCATATAGGTGATTTGTCTTTTTTATCTAATAATTTTCATTATTCTGTGCTTTTGCTGAATTTCTGGAATCTTGATTATTATCTGTCTTGGTGAAGATTTATTTTGGTTATGAGTAATTGGGGTTCTGTATGCCTCACTTATCTGTATATCAAGTTCTTTTCTCATGCTTGGGAAGTTTTCCATCATTACTTCTGTAAATAATCTCTTTAGATCCTTCGTATTGTCTCCTGCTGTTTCATTTACTCCTATCACTCTTATATTGTTCCTCTCTGCATCATCTTGCAGATGTTGTAGTGATATTTCATATTCTCTAGCTATTTTCAACAGGTCTTTCTTTTCATTCTCACTGATTGCTGACCTGTCTTCTAGTTCTGAGATTCTATCTTCACTCTCGTTCATTCGGCTTCGTATACTTTCCAGTGAGTTTTTAATTTCTTGGATATCTGTTTGGATCTGTTTCATGGGCTCCATTTCTTTGCTAAGTTGTATATTCAAATTTTCGATTGTTTTTCTTAGTTCCTCTGTTTTTTAATCTGTGTTTACCCTGAACTCACTAAGCAAATCTTTCATTATGTTGGTCATCTCTTTCCTGACCTGGTCTATTACCTCTAGCCTGATGTTCTCTATTGCTGCGCTTATCTGTTTTTGAACTTCTGTTGCTTTCGTCTCTGAGAGTTTGGTTGGGTGACTTCTGACATCTTCGATGTCATTGTCCTCTGTATTTATGCTGGTTGGGCTTGGGGTCTGGGGTTGCGTTTTGCTTCTATGTCTGGTCATTTTCTTTGTATACATATGTACTTTACCCCTCTTAGTTTGTTCTCCGAGTTGGTTTGATATTTTCTTTGTATGAGGTTACAAAAAGATAGGTAATAGCGTCCTCCTCAGGAATGTCTGTTTTTGCGGTTTCTTCTGGGTATATGTGTTTCTTGGATCTTATGACCTTTAGTCCTCCAGGGTTATCTTCAATGACAAGGTCATGATTGGCTCTACTTGGTAATGGTGACTTCAGAGAGGGGAAGGGAAAAGAAAGTAACAAAGAAAAAAGCTAAAAGAGGGACAATGGGAGAAGAAAGAGGAGGAAAAAACAAACATACAAACAACCAAAAAAAAAAAACAACAACAGCAAAAATAAAGTCTGGTAAAGTCTGGGGGGAAAAGCAGAAGACAGTGTTACCCGTGTTGAGTCCCCGACCTTATGCATATTTTTGATGGATCCAGACCCTGCCAGTGCGCGGGCGGGCTCCGTGCCCCCGGTGGTGAGGTCGGCGTGTGGGCGTGTCCGCAGACTGCCCGCCAACCTGTCTCACCTCAGCCTGCCCTATTCTCCTGTTTAGAGGGCTGCTGGTGCCGTCCCAGGCCTCTCGCGGGAACCAGGCAGGTCCTTGCAGATGGGAGTCTGGTTGCACTGCCTCTAGGGCGGGCTCTGCGCCCCCCCATCCTGTGTTTTAATAAAAAGGCATTAAACATGACACAAAAGTATCTACAAAGAATTTTAAACTACTAAAATTTTAAAAATAAATATTTTTGAAGAAACATTGTTTCTACATATAAAATATTATTTTAATATACAGATTTTCATAGATTTACACAGACGTTCTTTGTTTAAAGGAAGTAATTTGCTATAGATTATTGATATTATAATTTAAAACTACATGCACTATAGCTGTTTGGCATATTTTTAAAATAACTTTCTTTATTACTTGCAACATATTCCTGTAACATTTTTTCCTATACTTTTTGGCTGCATTTCCTGTGATCCTCTCTTCATGTGATAATTTTGTATCAGTCCTCATATGTCTTTTGATCATTCATGCTATTTTTCTTCAAATGATTTCTGTATTTTTTTCTTACAGAAGATGATTATATATTTTTCACTTATTTTTACTTTTTTTACTTTTTGGTTGATAAGAGTCTTCATTACTTTGAAGAGTTTTTTGTTTATTTTACAATAAAAAGCTTTGACACTTGGAAGCATCACTAGTCTTCCATATGTTCGTAGTGTTTGTGCCGTCTGCTGCGATTGCCACAGACCTCTGCAGTGGAACGCTCAGTGTGGTCAGTAGTTCTTACCTGCTGGTGGAATAATTCTTACCATAGCCGGTTATGCATGTCTGTTCCGTTGGTTTTCAGTGACGTGACATTAGTGCCTTAAATTGGTCATATTGGTGTAGTTATGCTATGAAAATTGTCAGTGTTGCAAGTTGAAGTTTTATTTTTCTATAGAAACAGTTTTTGAGCTTTTATGACTATAGTTCTGTGTTAGACACCAAAATTAATTTCAGACTTAACAAAATTTAAATGTAAAATTTAAAACATTAAAGGGCTAGAAAGATATAAATAAGTATTTAACCAATGTCTATATGAAATCAATAGAGGGAAACTCAAAGAAAAAAATGGGTAGATTTAAAAAATATTTAGATCAATATATAAATATGTTATATGAATTAATTAAATTTGAAACCTGATCATTGTAGTAATATTGTTTGATCTACTTGATAATTATAATTTGTGTTGCTTTGGTGTTATTTTTGTTTTAATCCTAATTTAACCTAGTTTATTCAAAATATTCCTAGTTATTAAAAGTATATCTTGGTTAAATATTACAGTACTTAGAAAATTTTTTTCTGTTTTGATTTCTGCAGTTTTATACTTCTGTATATACTTAAGAAGTACTCCTTTCATACTCACATTGTAGTATAATCCCACTACTATGTGGCTTGCTAATGGAACAGATCAATCTTCTGAGATTATGGCAGAAGTGCCACTTTTCTATTTGATAAATTAAATTCAAAATGGTATCATTATGAATTTAAGGCTTATAGCTGAATGTCGTAAAAGAAGCTTCTTTAATAACCTATGAATATATTTTATCTTCTTGTGATTCATTATTGTTTTACTAACATCTGACGTATGTCAGGTTAAACATTTACATTTTTCCAGATATTATAGCATCTTTCCCCTACTCTGATATTTTTGTGGCATACTAGCTCATACTCTCTTACATTTCTGTTATGGATTCAGATGTTAACTGATTTAACCTTTAATATTTAATATTTTTCTACCTTTGGAAACCTTGTTATTTATGCATAAGAAAAACCAATTGTATCCTCTTAACTTGCTATAAATTTTATATATACGGTTTTATCAAATTAAAATGTCAAAATAACTGTTCCGATATAAATTTTGAAAGTTTGCTCCTTCCTAACAGGAAACTAGTTTTTAAGTATGCTTTTTCCAGTAATCAGGTATTTCAAAATGAAGAGTATTTCCTAAGAGTCTTTCAATTTGAATTCACCAGTTGCTTATTACATGATAAATTTCTATTCTCTCTTTCATTTCAGATCACATTCAATAACCTTGTATTACAAAATAGAGTTGATAATCATTAATACATAGTTTTTGAATAATTAAAATAACTTCTAATTGAATTCTGTTACTAATATCTTCTCTTTTAGCATATAGGTCTTGCCTTTAGTCAAAGTTTTTGTAGTTTAATTTATAATTTGAGTTTTTAAATAATTCAGATGTAATATATTTCCTACCCTATTTGATTCTGAATTAGTATGGTCTTTTGTACATTAAAAACAAAAATGCTGAACTATATCATCTATACTCTAAAGTGGAGGTTAGATTTCCACACCCTTATTACATGTAAAGGTTTTTGAAATATGTTTTTGACATTACTTTAACATTTTTTTCAGATAAATCCTTATGTTCACATAATTCAGGTAAATTTTAGCATGTGTAGTGTTTAATGCATGCATTTATATGCATAGTTTAACTGGTTTTGTTGTTTTGTGCTTTGTTTGGCTATTGTGTATATTAAATTCCTAACCAATGTGTTAGTAGCTTCCTTTTTCTGCCTATAGAATTTTTCCAGTATCTTCATATTTATATCTTTGTTAGTGTGGTATTAAAAACTGTTTGTCAAAATACAGTGATATATAATTTCAGTATGTATAATACTGTCTCCTTTAGCATAGTGTTCTTTCTCAGTGAAGTATGTTTTAATATACTGTGTTGTATATACTGTTTCAGAAAATTTAAATGGATGTAGTTCATAGTGTTTATTTGGTGGGGGACTGGTGTTAAAAATCTTAAACACATTAAATTAAAATATAATCCAAACAACACTGTTTGCTTAGTTTCCATCATATATTCGAAGGAAAACTGAATAGCCTTAATGTTATTGCTTCAGTTCATCATGGTTTAAATTTCACACATTCACAGAGTATATGCTAAGTTATTATAAACTGATATTAAATTTTTTCACTGATCAGTGGACTTAACTTGGTTTTGATAATTTTAATTGGAAACTACATTTAATGTTTAGCTGAGCAAACCTGTATATATTTTTTAAGTGGTCTTTTTGGAAAGCCTAGTAAGTTCACACAAAAAGCCTCTGGAGTGGCAAAGTAAAATTTTTTTTTTTTTTTTTTTTTTTTTTTTTTTTTTGTGCTGGGAATTGAACTCAGGGCCTTGTGCTTGGAAGGCAAGCACTCTAACCACTGAGCTAAATCCCCAACCCCGGCAAAGTAAAATTTTAAATCTACTAATGAAGATTGTTATTCACAACTAAGATGGATTTACCTCACCCCTTCAAACAATAGCAACACAGTATATGAAACAATTGTTTGAAATACACTGAACACCAAAGAGTTAAGGATAGCATTTACTAAGAGAAGGGAAACAAATGAGTTGAATCCTAAAATTGCTGTAGCCTACCACTTTAGGAAGGTTTCCTAGCCAAGCACAAGAGGAGAAGGAACTCAGAGACCAAAACAGCTAGAACAGAGTACTGGAGAGGTGAGAACTACAGAGAGAAGATGCCAAAGATCTGTGGCACATAGATATGAGGAGTCTGCCTGATGCTAGCAAAGAGCATTCAAAATGAGTAGAAGTAGTGTTCCCTGAGAATAGTGTCTCCTGAGTACCCAGTACTAAGGAGTAACTAGCCCTAAGCTGAACACTATGCCATGTAGAAGGTTTTACAACAACTAATGAGCCAGACTCAATGGTGTATGCCTATTGTCCTAGCCCTGGGGAGGCTGAAGCAGGAGGATCACTGCAAGTTTGAGGCCAGCCTAGGCAACATAGTGAGTTCAAAACTGGGCAAAACTACATAGCAAGACCCTGTCTCAGAAAACCTAAACGAAGAAATAAAGTAAAATGACTAATGGAAAGGACCAAAATACGTCTAAGTAACGCAACTGCATGCAAGAGAAAAGTCAAAAATATTGGACTACAGGAACAACTAACATTCAGTAATATGAAATTCATAACAACTTCATCTAATAAAAAATTACCAGTTATGCAAATCAATAAATAGGCCACCAGCCATGCAGAAATAAATAGATTATTGAGAGAAAGAAAGAGGAAATTCATTCACAGCTAAACAAGAATTGGCACAAATACTGTAATCAGTATATAAGGACATTCGATATTTATATATTTTTCTCATATATGTACCTTTAAATATAACTGCTTAAATGAAATTAATATCAATGTAGTATAGGGTTTGCAGCAAATATAGAAGTAAAAAAATTAAAATGTTGGACAAGGAGAAATGGAAACATACAATTGTGGTGTTTTATATCATATAATAAGATGAGGATGCTTGAAGGGAGTTGTGATAAGTTAGAGATGCATACTATAAAGCCCTAAAATATCAAAGATATTATAAATTGTCAGTTCCTCTATTTGAGCTATAGATTCTGAACAGTTCCAATTCTCTCAGATGTCTTCATGGAAACTGACTAGGAAATTCTACAAATGTGGAAAACTAAAGGGACTAGAATAATTAGATAGCTTTTGTCAATAAGAATTAAGCATTTGAACATTGCTATATATATAAGTGTGTGTGTGTATGTATAATCATTTTATGGAGAAAGGAGGTTAAATTTAATTTTACTAAGAAAATACTTCATCTAGACAATTTTTGTAGGTGATTTATATTAGATATTAAACAACGGATTATCCCAGTCTAATAAAACTCCCACAGAATATACATAAAGAATATTCCCAAACTCATTTACATGCAAACATAACTTTTACAATAGAAATTTATAGAGACAGGATATTTACAAGCCTGTTTTATTCCTATATATGTTAGCAAATCAAATAAAAATGTTTATAAAAATGTTACTTAAATATGAAAAAAAGTTTATCTTCCCCAAAGAAAAGAGACTACCTGAAATTGGATCTTTGTCTTATACAATGTGTAAAAAATAAACTCTAGAGGGTGAAGGATTTAAATATTACATAGTTTAGGGTTCTTTCATGAGGCTGATGTGCTTAGTGCTGAAGCACTGTTGGACCTGTGGAATGAGAAATTTATTATGAAGTTTTACAAAATTGTGCAAGCTGAGAACTCTATGCAGGAATGTTTGTAAGACACTAACTGAAGAATCTGAGCATAGTCACTTGACAGAGTCACTTGAGTAAGTCTGTGACAGTCTGTTGCCTCTTTCTGTGGTAGGTGATGTCTTTATGGAACAGGACAGATTCAGAGGGAAGATTTGTGCAGACTGGGAAACCAAGGCACTATAGAAGCTTCCAGGACAAAATGGGAGCCTGTGTCTGCCACTACATTCCCTCTAATCCTGAGTTGGTGGGTGACCTCCAGAGGAAGCTAGTGTTTTTGGCATGGGCCTGCAGATGTTCTTGGCCTGTGAGAAGGTATGGGAGGCATTCCAGGAGGACTCAGAGAAACTTATGAAACTCTAGGCTTTAGTTGTATCATGCCTATTTTAAAAACCAGAAAGAATTGGAAGAAGAAATTGAAAAACCACAGTCGCAGTGGCAATCTCTCAGAAATGTGGACTATACACAGTTTGCCAACTTGAATTGATAGGAACATACCAATAAATAGGGAATATATATTCTTTCGATCCATAAATGAAATGTTTGTAAAGTATCACTATTACATTTTGAAGTAATGCATTTATATAATATCAGTTTAAAAGTGCAGACAGTGAAAAGTCTCCCACTTCTTTTTTAAACTTCTAGTTCTCCTGTGAATGAATTACTGTTAATCAGTTTCTGGTACTGCATTTCAGATAGTCTGTGCACACAGAAATCTTCATGTAGATCACTTGTTATCTACCACATTAACAAAGTAATGTTAATTAACATTTCTGCTTTTTTCCAAACAATGTAGAAGTTTTACAGTGATTCCCATCCTCATTCCTACCATCTAACACATTTCTACAAAAACTATACCTCTGCTTTCAAATTAATCACTATTATAGTTGTTTTTATCATTATTATTTTATTCATTAAGAGTTTGTTGAGATTTCATGTGTTTCTTTTTTTTTTTAATGTGAAACTACAAGAGTGAATTTATTTTTTTTTTATTTTTTTTTTTATTTTTACCAAGAACATGTATTGGTACATTGTATACATAATGATCATAATCAACATGGTTATTTTGTACCTGTACATGATACATCTTGGTTTTCCCCCCTGTCCCCCCCTTCCCCTCCTATTTTCTTTTCTTTCCTCTTCTATTTCTTTTCTTCCTTCCTTCCTTTCCTTTTCTACTAGTATTGAACTTGGCTTCATGCTAAGCATAGGTTCTACTACTAAGCTATATACCCTACCCCAAATTTCTTTATTTTTTAAGTACTTTTTTTCAAAAAGACTTTCAGTGAAGAATTGGAAACAGTCTTTGGTTTTCTGAACATATCTCCATTTCACCTTCTTTCTTTATGGAAAATTTAACTCTATGTAATATTGTAGAATCCTTTTATTTTGTTAGTGTGCTGACAGTGTTATTCCAATGTACGTGCCTTCCAATTTTGTAGAAATATGTCTCCATTTATTTAAATGTTCCTTAACTTGTTAGCAGCTGTTTCAATTGTACTTCAAGGAAATGTTAAAGTTGCAACTTCTAGTATCTCATGATGTGAGATACTATTTGTAAATTGAAAGCAAGTTAAAGCAAGGTTCTTAGGTAGGCCCTATTCCAGTGTGACCAGTGTCCTTGCAGAGACAGGACATTTGGAAGAGAGACAGACTTGCCAGGAGGGAAAAGAGCATGAATACAAATGGGACAGGACAGCTAGCACCTGGAGTGGTGCACCTCCAAATGAAGCAGCACCAAGGACTGCTGGAAAACACCAGGCACTCGCAGAGATAAGGAGTCCATCCTGGTGTCACCAGGAAGAGCGTGGCCCTGCTATGATATCTTGATTTTGGACTCCTGTTCTCCAGAACTATGAGACAATAAATTCTGTGGTTTCAGGGCACTCAGGTTTGGGTACTTTGTTATAGCAGCCCAGAGGAACTAACATAGGAATGTTTTGTAGCCTAGGATGAACATGTTTTGCATTTTTTTGTTAGATATTCATGACTATTTCATGATTTTAGATATGCTTGTAAATGACATTTAGTTTTGAAATTAATTTGCCAGTTGTTCATTGATATTCCATAAAAGATATAGTTCACTTTTATATTGACTATATACTCTACAACCCTGGTGAGTTCATGTATTAGTCATCATGAGTATTTTGTAGCTTCTTTAGGAATTTAAATTTACATGATAATATTACTTCTTGGTTTGAAATGTGTACACCACTCATTTCTTGTCCTTTCCCTGTTTCTTCTCTGTCTAGAATATGCAGTACAATGTTTTTTCTTGTGTGTGTGTGGTGCCGGAGATCGAACTCAGGGTCTTGTGCTTGCAAGGCAAGCACTCTAATCACTGAGCTAAATCCCCAGCCCCTGCAGTACAGTGTTGAACAGAAGGCTCAAACTTGTAGTAAACCTCCTTTACTTATTTACTGGTGTCAGGGGAAAGCATTCAATATTTCATAGTTCAGTGTGATGTTAACTGCAGGATTTTTGTACTTGTCCTTTATCAGTTTGAGGAAGCTCCCTTCTTAATATTCTAAGATATTTACCCTGAATGTGGTTTACCCTTTTTCAAATACTTTCTCTACACCTACTGAAATAATTTTCAATTTGTATTTACTAAATGAAGTAACTTCACTATTCATAAACATTAGAAATTGTAGGATACAAAGGATAAAACCAGCAAGTGTGGGAAATTGTAGTAGCCAAAATTAAAATTTCAGAGAAGGAACTTGAAGACAAATGAACTAACTACCATCTACATGTCCAGCAAACCAGTGCTGTACAAGCTGGTTCCTCCTGTACTGATGTATTGTTTCAGCGCAGTTCAAGTCAGAAAACCAAGAGTATGTTTTTATGCATTTTGACAGCCTGAATCCAAAATTTATATGGAAAGCAAAAGGGCAAGATCAAAGTTGCAAATACAGTAATAGTGTGATAGATTCACTTTTTAGTATATAACATTATGGTAACAAAGACCGTGAGTTATTGGTTTATGACTAGGCAGACTGTGCAAACGGGAAAGTAGAGAACCAGAAAGATCCTTGTAGATATGTTTTTTATGAAGGATAACGTGGCAGATTATTGGGAAGATACAAATATTAATAAATCATGTTGAAATATGTGCTATACACACTGAAAATATAAAATTGCATCCATATTTCACACTATGTACAAACTCAATTTAAGATTTATGAGGATATAATTACAACATGCAAACTTTTTAAATTTTCCAGGAGAGAATATAGGAGGCAACTCTTTCCTCATATGGAAAGGTTTCTTAAGACCCTGAAAATACTGAGTTTAAAAGAAGACATTGATGTAGTAATTAAACCTTAGAACTTGAATTTATCAGAATGTCAAAAGATAAGATCAAATAGAGGCTACAAAACTGCAATATAGAGAGTCTGCCAAAAATGTATACCCACTTCAGGAAAAGAAAAATTTGTGTAAATATTTTAATACTAAATTTATTGAGATGTCATGAGATTAATATAAGTTACCTTTGGTCTCTACTAAGAGATGCCCAAAGTAGTGGCCATTAGCTTCTAGACATTTATTAGTATGGTGGGTGAACTGCTGATTGGGTATCACTGGTCATTGAGATTGCCACACATGTATTTTCAATTTGTTCTCTAAGGGGCAGCAATGTAGTGGGTTTTCTGTGATATATGATATCCTCTAGAGCCCCCCATATGAGAGTAACACCATCTGTTATAGGCTTATAACCTTATAGACTTTTTCTTTCCTTAAAGTGATTATACATTGTGGGGTGGGCTCTGTATTTAAATTTTATAGGGTTAGTATTAAAACAGATCTAGAGACTGAGGGAGGGAGGAGGGTAGGAAGGGAAAGGGGAATAAAAAGAATCAAAATATATTAAGGACGTGTACGTACTGCCTAAGATGAATATAAACATTGGGTATGCAAACATGTACTAATAAAAACATTTTTAAAAGTTCAATCTAAAATAGACCTTTAAGATTTGAGAGAAAGCAGTTTTTGTAAACTACATATGCTACCCTGACACATCACAAACTTGAGAGAGCACACAAAGATGAAATAGGAATTTTGTCTTCTTCTGGTGTCAAATTTGATATGATCTTTGGCTAATATGAAAAGCATGTAATTTTTATGTTCTTTCATGTACCTGCCACAGTAATACCCTTATCCTTGGGTATTTATAAAATGGTACTGTTTTATAAACTGGATAGCAATCCTTTGCTGCAGTTCTTCCTCCATAGGCCCGTCTACACAATCCCTGTGTGATTCCAAGTCCATTTAGAATGTACGTCCTCGTCTTGCACATGCTTTCCTGACTGGTGTCTTGGGAAGCTGTCAGACTGTTTTAGCTTCAAAATCAGTTGAGGCTATTAGAGCCTCTGAGTTAATTGCATCTATAGCTTTATGACATCAGGAAGCATAAATAAAATAGTAGTGAGGGTTCCTTTGGTGGGACCATAGAATTAGAAACACAAGGGTGTCTTCTTCCTTATTAGCAAAAAAAGAAAATGAACCTTTCAGTTCTTAGGATTGGAGACTTTCTGCATCCTAAAAGGGGAAGGACTAAAGCAAACAAATGAAAGAAAAAAAGTGACAGAGTTATTCCCAAGAATAAATTGTAAATATTGGGCGATATTTCTAGATTATTTCTGCTTTAGACATATTATGCAGTGTGCGTTCTCCATATATGAATAAGCCACAAAGGAAAGCATTTATTTTCTGATGAAACTCAGTTCCATCTGTTAAATGAATAATGTGTAGCATAAGAAGAAATATAAAACAAGTCATTTTTGGAAATAGCAACACTGTTTTCATTCATCCTTAAATGTTTTTTGGTACCAAGGAAGGAAAAAAATGCCTTAGTAAAAGATTTTATTTTGTAGGGTAGATTAAATCCTGAGGCACATATGGGAGAAAAGATACAACCCACTCCAAATAATAACACGTTTATTTCCATGATGGTATATTTTACAATGAAGTGTGAAGTCATAATTTGCTTTAATCATCAGTGCTTTGATTTTACTTCTGTCAGATTAGGATTAACATTTAAAATCATGTTATAGATTTGTTTTGTAAGGGAAAATATATACGTGGTGTTCTTGAATTATAATAACTGTTATGATCATAGGTTGTTTCTTAGAAAACATGGTACAATTCACAATTTGATGTATTAGGTTTATACATGACTCATTGCCTCTAAAAACAACAGAGATAGCTAAAATAAATAGTAAAAAAATGAAGATTAAGAACTCTTAAACGAGTTTACTTTTCTTAGTTATGTTCCATGAGCTTGATGGAAAAAGAATCATATATTGAATTGAATTGCTTTATCATACGTATTAGGAAAACATATCTTGATGCTTTTGAAATTAACTTATTTTTTTATGATTTGAAATTTGCCTAGACTTAAGTGCCTTTGCCGAAAAGCGTCTAATACTAACTTACCTATTTTCCAATAGCTTTTATCAATCAACATCATGCAGTTTACATGCTTATTTCATAGTTTACTAGTTTTAAACCATTTAGACTTTGTCTCATGCTTGTCTAGAATACTTCTTGTGTTTATTGTTAATTTCTCATTACCCGTGTCCTCACGTCCTGTAATGTGTGTGAAAAAAAGCGCTGGTGAATTCATAATGACTTTCTTTCTCTCTATATTTTTATTAAGTGTCATTTAAAATCCTTTCATTTATTTTTCAGGTGGTTGAGGGTTTTTTCCCTTAAGCCACCAGTAATTACAATTGCTATTATTTCCTTACAGGGTCAAAAAGAATAAGTGATAGTGAAGTCTCCGACTATGATTGTGATGATGGAATTGGTGTAGTATCAGGTAAGAATTTTAGAATTATTTGTAGTATTAAAAAGGAGAGTATAGATCTATTGCAAACATAAAGGAGACCAAAAGATGGAGGGAGAGGGGAGGAAAGTGGGGAAAAAGGTCGTAAAGGAATTAAAATTTGTACCAACTCTCACAATGAATGTAATTATTATGCGCTGCAAGTATGTACTAATAAAATTTTTAAAAGGGAGTGTAATTCATCATTATTTACTATTTAAATAAATGAATGAATGAATGAATGAATGAATGAATGACTTGCCACATTCCCCTGAAATAAACTTTGGACAACTTGTGAAAGTTTAAAGTCCTGCACAAGAGAATTAGATTGGGTATTTTTGAAAGCTGCCAAATAAGTAAATATTTATAGATTTCCTATTTTAAAGCAGCTAAATGTGGACTTTTCAATAAATTAGAGGATTTATTACATAACTGAACATCCTTTATGATGAACTATCATTATGAAAAAAGATGACATCTTTTTGATAGTACCTACACACTTAAAAATGTCAAATTTTTGAATGAGATGTTTAAAAACCTTTTTCACATTTTTATATTAAGTGTCAGGTGTAGCTATATTTTGAAATTACAATAGTGTAGTTTCATTCTCATTTTATGTTTCGAAGTTTACTCAGTGACTTGATATTTAGGTAAGTAGATGTGTTCTCTATTAATTCTGACAAATATGTGCATATATGTTACCGTTAATATTGTAACAACTCAATTCTTCTTGAAGTTTAAATAACCTAACAAATTTTGTAATTATGACTAATTTTACTCTGTACAAAATGTGATCTGTCATATGTAGGATATACTGCACTTGCATCAATAACTATTACATGTTTGTGTGATAAGTTTTGTTGGAGTATAAGGCAATTAGCCTGCCTGAATCAGTGCACTACTTTTATAATACTACTGTTTTACCTGTTGAATAATATATTGTTTTAGTAACACTGTGGAAGTACTTTCTATGTTTTATGGTTTATAAAGTAAACCTAAATAGTGTGCTTTTTTTAAAATTCCCTATTCTTTCGTGGAGATCATTAAAATTTTTTCTGTTTATACACTATTGCTTTTTTGACTATTTTATTTCTACTCTATTGTAAATATCTTTCCACATCATATATTTTTTTATCCAAAATATCCCCTTCATGTCACTGAAGCATGATTTTATTTATTTTGGATATAAACCCTGAAGTAGGATAGCCAGACAACATGGGAAATCTAATTTTAGTTTTTTGATGAGCCTCCATGCTATTCTTAACTAGTATCAAGAAGATGTAAAGAACTCAAAAAACTTAATGACAGACACATGTACTCCAATTTAAAAATGGAGAAGTGATCTCAGCAGAGAAATACAGATGGCTGAAAACGTGTTTAAAAATGCTCAATATCATTCGGTATCAGGGAAATCCAAATTAAACTTTAATGAAATGTATCCCAGTTAGAATGGCTGTTATCAAAAAGACAAAGAATAACAATTGCTTGCAAGGATGTGGAGAAAAAGGAAGTTTTATACACTGCTTATGGGAATATAAATTAATATGTAGTCTTTGGACAGACACCTTTCACTTAGTAAACATCTTAACTCAGAGCAGTTCATTTCTTTTTAGCAGTGAATAATATTTCATTGTCTAGATATGCCAGATTTTTTAATCTGTTCACCTACTAAACTGTATCTTGCTTACTTCCATCTTTTGACAATTTCGAAGAAAATTATTATATACATTTGTATGTAGCTTTTCGTGTGGATGTAGGTTTTCATTTCCTTTGGGTAAACACCAAGGGCCATGGGTTGGTTGGGTTGTGTAGTGAGAGTACATCTGGTTTCTCAAAAGCTTCCAAACCGTCTATCTCAATTTGCACGCTCACCAGAAATGGTAAGAGTTACTGATAGGGGAGTTCTTGTTCTGTGTCCTTTCCAGCATTTAGTATTTTCGGGGTTCTTAAGTGTGGCTGTTTAAGTAGATGTGCAATGTTATGTCAGTGTTGTTTTAGTTTACCTTTTGCTGATAACATGTGAAGCTGAACATCTTTTCATGTTTCTTTGCCACGTGTATTTCTTCTTTGAGGTGTCCTTTAAGATCTCGACTCATTTTTATTTTTTTATTTTTATTTATTTATTTATTTATTTATTTTTGGTGTTAGGGATCGAACTCAGGTCCTTGTGCTTGCAAGGCAAGCACTTTAACCACTGAGCTAAATCCCCAGCCCTCGACTCATTTTTAATTGGATTTTTTACATTTTGAATTTTAAGAGTTCTGTGTATATTTTAGATAACAGTCCTTTATCAGGTAGGTCTTTTGTAAATATTTTCTTAGTCTGTGGCTTCTCTTCTCATTCTCATGACATTGTCTTTTGAAGAGGAGAAGTTTATAATTTTAATGAAATTCAGCTTATGAATTTTTTTCATGAATTGTGCCTTTGGTATTGTGCCTAAAAAGTTATCACTGCACCCATGGCCATTTAGGTTTTCCTCTACGTGGCCTTCTAGATTTTTATTTTAATGAAAGTTTTAAATTTTAATTTACAGATTCATAGTTTTGTATTTTAAATATGGGTCCGTGGTGCATTTTGAGTTAATTTTTATGAGTGTGAGGTCTGGGTTTCAATTCCCTTTTTCGCATGTGGATGTTTAGGTGTTTCAGCATTGGTTGTTGTAAAGACTGTCGTTGCTGCGTTTGGTCGTTTTTGCTTCTTTGGTAGAGGTCACTTGACTCTCTTTACGTGGGTTATTTCTGAGCTATTTACTCTGTTCCATTGAGTTATCTATTCTTTATCTCTAATACCACAATATTTTCATTATCGTAGGTTTCTAATAAGTCTTGGAAAGTCTTAGAAGCATTTCTCGAACTTTGTTCTTGCCCTGCACTATTGTGCTGGCTGTTCTTTTGCCTGTCAGTATAAACTTTAATCACCTTGTCAGTATCTAAAAAATAACCCTGAGATTTTGACCAGCACTGCACTGAATACGCAGATCAAGTTGGCAAGACCGGCGTCTTTGCATGCTGTCTTTATTCTTCCTGTTTGACAGTGCTGGGATTGGACCCGGGGCCTCTGCATTTAGCTCCGTCCCAGCCTTTTTCTCATTTTGAGTCTTACGGCAGGGTCTGAATGTGCAGCCTTCCCGTCTTAGCCTTCGGAGTCCCGGGATTTCAGGAACGTGCGACAAGTCCCCACTTCAACTTTGAGTCTTTCCAGTTACGGGCACGAAGGATCTCTCCATTTATTTAGTTCTTTTTGATTTTATGATTGGGCTTTGCTCTTTTTCTCATACACATTTTATTAGATTATTTGTAGGTATTTCATTGTTGATGGAGTGCTAATGTAAATGATACTGTGCTTTTAATTTCAAATTCCACTTGTTCATCTATTTCGTTGGTAGTATATATGCACATGGTCAACTTTTGTATATTAACCTTGTATCTACAGCCTTCCTAAAATCAATTATTAGTTCCCGAGGGTTTATTTGGTCTTTCTTTTAATTAGTACATCACAGTGTTGTCATTCAGAATGCTTATTGATTTAACTGGATTAATACTTACAGAATTTGTTAGCCTTTCCTACTTGTTGCCTTTTTTCCTTCTTCTATGTTTTGTCTTGTATTCATTTTCTGCTCTTTCTGGTTTGATTGATCATTTTATATATTATGTATTCATTTTCTTCTTTAATATATCAGTTATACTTTGCTTTTTAATTTCTTATGGTAGCTACCTACAGTTTGCAATACATGTTTAAATGAATCTACTTTCTTTCAAATAGTAGCTTCCCAGATAGTATGAGTACCTTATAATAATGAGATAGCCCTCATTTCTCCCTCTTGTCCTTATTTCATTGCTGTCACTTACTCCAGTAATCATAAATGTGTATCACATGCATGTACAGCATCCCCAGCTGCTGTACTTGCTGGTTGGTGTTCTCTTCTCTGGAGATTTTCCTGCAGGCAGACTGAAACCATGTCAGCTCAGGTAAGCACTAGTCCTGGTCTTCATCAGGTGACCGCTGACATGGTGAGTCCAGCTGCTGGCCTAAGTCAGAACATCTCTGGTACAGTTATGCCGGAGCCTCCAGTGCGATTAGGTCGGGACTTCATCCTTTCTAGATTCCTCCCTTTCCTTGTTCCCCTCTTCTTTTTTGTGGGAACTCTTCTTTACTTATTCATGTGTATCTAAATCTTTGTCTCATGTTCTGATTTTAGGGAATCTAAAATAAGATGATAGTATAAAACATTAACTTGCTGGAAAAAAATCACATAAAAATTACTTGCTTTTCTGAGTATTTTTTGGTGAGTGAGGAATCAAATCCAGGGAATTGTGCATGTGAAGCACAAGCTTTACTGCTGTGATATACCTCCAGCCTCTTAAGTGATTTGTGGAACAAATGTTCTAGCAAAAATACTTTATAAAGTGCCTAGCAGAGTTCCTAGTACAGAATGAAAGATCAATTACTCATAGCTGTAATGAGCATGATGAAAATGGTGATGGTTATAATATCTCTTCCTGTTCAGCACTGTTCAATTTCTCTGCACCACATACTTCATGATGTCATAGACACATACATCTTGGGTTAAACTTACCTTTTCTGTTTGTATCCCCACACTGCTCCACACTGAATTACTTTTTTTTTTAACCAACCTCAAATTCTGTTTTCTTCTCAGTCTTTTCAAATATCAGTTGCTTTCTAGTACTCATTTGAGTTGTGTTTCTTTTTACACATGTATTGCAGTATATCAGATAATTAGCTGTTTCTCTTCTCTGATTTGTCATATTTTTGTTCTCAGACTTCTATATCTCGGGCCTGTTAAATACTGTAAGAAAACTGGTTTACATATGTACTTCAAATGGCATTATTTCCTAATATGGCTTATCTCTTAAGGAAATAGCTATAGCTTTCTAGGATTTTTTTTGTAAATTTAGTAATTTTAAAAGTTAGTAATTGTTGAGAAGTATTTAAAACTTCTAGGTCACTCAGGAGATGAAAATGCTTTTAGTATAAACTTGAGTCTTTTATTGAAGATAATTAATTGTATACAAACTTTTTCTTTCTATGTAAGCAGCTTACTGTATGTATAAGTATGCATAAAAATTATACCGTATTTAACAGTGTCTTTGACACAGTAACTCTAAAATTTGAATATTTGTCATTCCTTTTTCAGGTATGTGCTTATAAAATATTCTTCTTAATATTATGCCTTATTCATTATAATCTATGTTTAACATGTTCAAAGTCCTTTGGCTTCACTAATATTTAATGTTTTTGAGTGAAGTATGAAATACACGGAGGGCTTAGTATGTAGATATTTGTATTTATTAATCTTTCCACCTTTAGATTATCGACACAATGGTCGAGATCTTCAAAGCTCAACATTGTCAGTGCCAGAGCAAGTAATGTCATCCAATCATTGTTCACCAGCAGGATCTCCTCATCGAGTAGATGTTATAGGAAGAACGAGATCATGGTCACCCAGTGTCCCCCCTCCACAGAGGTAAGGTGGCATATACATTTTATTTGTAGCATGGCACTGGAGGAGTATTTGTCATGAAGTATTGTAAATTTAAGGAAAAAAGTTATTTAAGAAAAACAAGATGGTATTCAATAACCTATATAGAGAGAAAAAAAAGAAGTATGAGTTACTTTGAAATTTTGCATGATCTATATGTTACTTTATTGTAAGAATTCAAAATAATGAAGAAGAAGCGTTTTAAACACAAATCAGTATTAAGCATGTGTAGTTAGAGCCACCTTTGTATACTAATGAATGATGTGGACACTGGTAATTTAAGAAATAGGAAAAATAAACGTCTGATTTTCCTTTAGGAACAGTCATCAAAGAATTAAAAAGAATGCATGTGCAGTGCAAAGAATGGCTTAGGAAACCTGTAGCACCAGGGCTTATGTTAGTGAAAAGCTCTAGTCAGTCTAGTTAAGCACAGTAGGGCTTAATGGAGTAAGAACCATGGAAATAATAGTGAAGGCTAACAAGAAATACATACAATTTACATCTTATATATTTGTAACATTTATGAAAACTGGATAGAATATAATAACAGCCTTATAACTCATTTTAATAATGAATTAGTTTTAGATTTAAAAATTCTAATTGAATCTTAATTTTACATGTATTGGACTAGGAGAATATTAGATTTATTATATTTATAAATTTTACTTATTTAATTTACAAGGAAATTAACCATCAAAATTGGTTTACTTAATTTGGATAATTACAAAATTTAAAAAGAAAAGCTAATATATTAAGTTTATAAATACAGTTCATAATGTTTGAAAGTGTTGAATTCAATACATTTGTAAATGAGACTATAATTATTAAAATTTTTCTGAAAAGTTATAGTTTAAGTGTTGTAGATTCATTGGTAGAATAAAATCTGTAATCTGATGTTTAAAGTTTAAGAGAGAATTAGTTTTTAATTTATAGTTTAAAAGAATAATTCCATCCCCTTAAAAAAAAGAACAAAGAATACACATGAAGCATTCACCTTTCTGCACTCAACACAGAACACTGTGTGACCAGAGGTGTTTTTCCCTCCTATCAGGCAGTTTGCAGAGACCAGACACCAACTGAGTGTCCCGTGATTCCATTCGGTTCCACTGTCTCCTGGAGATAGTGCCAGGTCTCCCCGAGAAGGGCTCAGTCACACAGGACTGGCTGCACTTCAGAGCCCAGTGCCAAGTCCAAGGATGTCATCTGTCTTTTTTTGTCTGAGCAGCTGTGAATTGGAGTTCTCACAATCCCCCTTCGTGGATTTGATCATTTACTAGAATGGCCGATCATTTACTTAGGACAACAGTTAACTTACTTTTAGCGGTCTCTTACGGATATTATAACAGATGCAGATGAATAGCCAGAGGTGGAAATGGGAGGGTGAAATGTCGGGTAGAGGAGGGGGGCTTCCATTCCTTCTGTGGACATGTCACACTCCCAGCACCTCTACATGTTCTGCAGCTGGAAACTTAACAGATCTTGTTGTTCAAGAAGTCAGTGGGTACAGTGAGAAAGTTCCAGCCCCCAATCCTGGAATCACTTGTTTTTTGTGGTGACTGGTACCATACTAAGGCTATCTATGGTCCCACCTGATGGAACCTCATTATCATAATCTCAGAAGTTATCAAAGAGGTTCAGCATGAAAAACAAAGATAATGAAATCAGAAAATTTCAAGGGTTTTAGGAATTCTACATTAGGAACCAGGGACAAAGACTAAATATATTTCATATTATATCATGCCTTTACTTTTACCAAAGAAAGAAAGTTTAAACCATCTAGTAGCACACAGTCACAGGTTCTAGATTAGGTTCAACTATATATAAGACAAAGCCTATTATAACAAGAGGTTAGACATTAAAAAGTTTATTCTAGCATGAAAAAGAAATGTGTGAGTATACAATCCATTGAAGAATGGTAGCCAAAATAATTATCGATCAATTACAGAGACTTCAGTTTAGGTTTTAAAATAAAATAACAATCATCATCCCTAAAATATGATCCAACAATATATTGTACATAGGCAATATATTTAAAATAAGAAACATAGTATTAAAACAAAGACATGAAAACCATAATTAGCATACGGAAACCAAAAGAAATTGGAATCCTAATTTCAATTTACATAGTTTAATACAATGTCAAAATATAATAACAACAACATACATTCTAGGAAAAAAAAAAAACAGAATGCTAAATCTAAAAGGTCTAACAAGTACTACCTGTTTGAATTGTAGAGCTTGCACTTGTATAGAGGCTGGACCAGAAAGGGCCAAACTTAATCCTGCAGTTTGGTAGCTGTGTGCTCAGATGGCTAGTTCTCTACAGAGGCAATACTTTTTCAAATTTATCTGAAAGCGTGCCAAAGACTACTGAAAAGACTGGACATAATGATCATGGACAAATAAGCTCCTTACAAATAAAAATCTTCAAAATATACAAAACAGCAACCAAAATGGTTGGAGAGAGAAATAAATACACAATGGTAATCAAAGATCTTAAGGAGATCTTAACATATCCCAACAGAAGTCGGTAGATAAGCCAGAACCCCCAAAATAGCAGTGGGTTAAAAGATTTAAATATATGTGTTCACTCAAACTTCCTGTGTGAGGTAAATTTATGTTCTGTCTATGCCTTTGGTGTAAAGTTCTGTGCCATCCAAGAAAAGATTACAAAGCATCTTTTAAGAAAAAATTAACAAAATGTAAGTGGTAAAAAATAACTGTGAAAAACAGAACCGCAATAAATCTCAAAAGAGAGGAGAACTAGAAATGGAGAAGGGGGAAAAGAAGGAAAGGAAAAAGGAAGGAAAGAGGAAAGGGAAAAATAGAAAAATGGAAATAAACCTGCTATAAATAGGGAAGGGGGAGCAGAAGGGAGAGGTGGGGAAGAGGGGGAAACCAAGATACATCATGTACAGGTACAAAATAACCATGATAAATGTGGTCATTATGTGTACAATGTACAATACGTGTTCTTGGTAAAAAAAAAGTCATATAAATCATTTTCTCTGAATATTATGCAGTAAACTTACAAACCTATAGAAAGGTAGTTTTAAAATTCCTAGAACGTTCTACAACACTGCTAAGTAACTTGGTTGTGGATTAAATAATTAGGAAATTGTGAAATATTAGAAATGAACGACAGTTAAAATCCTGTGATGCATTTCAGGGACACAAGTAATATTTAGGAAATTTTTGCCTTAAGAAAAAGAAATTTATTAGAAAAAAAGAAAGAACAAATATGATGAAATGAGATTATTTTATATCTGATAGAATGGTTATTATTAAAAAGATAAAAAAGGAGTTGATGAGGATATAGAGAAAAGTGAACCTTTATACTCTTTTGGTGGCAATGCAAATTAGAGTTACTTATGAGGGTTGACATTTTGTAAAATATTAAAAATAGAACTTTCATGTTATCCTTGCAACTGCATTTTTGGGCCTATATTTACAGAAGATGAGATTTGTATATCAATGATATCTACAATATTCATCATAACATTAGTAACAATAGATGATAGGGAATACCCTGAGTGTGTATCAGTGGGTGAATGGTGTACATACAGAAAATGTGGTGTATATAAATAGTAGAATAGTATTTATCCTTAAAAAAGAAGGAAACCCTGTTGTGTGTTACAATATGAACAAACATGGAAGGTGTTAAGTGAAATAAACCAGACGTATACTGACAAATTCCGTATGGTCTCACAGACATTTGGAATCTTAAAAGAGTTGAATTCATAGAAATGAGTAAAATGATGGAAGGTGGGAGGACTAGGGAGATGTTGAACACAAAAGGTCACAAAATTTCAATTTGATGAGAGTAAACATTTTAAGACATCTCTTGTGTATTGTGGTGACTCTAGTTTACAGTGACTACATGAATACACACTGGAAAATTCCTAAGAGGATAGATTTTATGTATTTGCATCATAAAACTGATATGTATGGAGGTCGTGTATATGTTAGGTAGCTTCATTTAGCCATTATACAACTTGTACACTTGTTGTACACCATATATATAATTTTATATGTCAATTAAAAACAAGTAAATGGTGAACCAAATAAGCATTGGATGTGGGAAACTGAATGTGGAACAACAGAGGTCAGTGAAATAGGAGGGAAATTATATGGATGAGGGCAAAGTGCATGAAATTTAAATAGAATGAAGCAGACAGAGAGAGAAAAGCAATAGAAAAACAAGAGAGAATGCATGTTAACCATGGAACTAGTTATATGAAAGACTCATGACATTGTATAATCGGAGGACTGCTGGATAATTAGTCATAAGTAAACAGACTGGAAAAGGGAGACAAGTACAGAGAAAATGGGTTTTAAGATAATAACTATGAAAGCATGCTATTATATTTGCTAACCTAGATGAAATATTTAAATTTCTGAAAGAAAATAATAAGACTGGAATAAGAAGAAATAGAACAGTTAAATAAACTAACAACTGGTCAGTATATTGAAATGGTACTCAAAGGCAAACCACCCCCTTCTTGTGCCCTTGAAGAGTCCCGAGTAATAAATTAGCATAGATAGCTCTTCACCAAGTTTCTGAGAATGTATCTCAATGTTATCTATGACTGACTCTGGAAACAAAAAGGAAAGAAGGCTGTGTGGCTCTTTTCCTGGAGCCAATGTAAGCCTACCCCAATCCTCATAGTATAAGAAACTTTTATAATTTTAGCACATTCTAATTACCAACTGATATAAAAATATTATATTGACCAACTAAATCTAACCATGAATTAAAAGCATGATAGACACCAGAAAATTTGTTATGGTAATTCATCATATTAATGGACTAATGGGGAAATAAATCTCATTAGAGGTAGAAAAATAATTTTATTATTCAATTCCTCTTCACATTAGATGGTAAACTAGGAGTGAAAGCCTGTAGTTCATAAAGACTTTTTAAAGTAAGCATTATACTTTAAAAAAGCCTAGGTATTTGCATTGATTAAATAATGTTATAAATAATATAGTAATCCAGTTCTGAAAAATATTATAGAACAAGAAAAATAAATAAGAGGTGGGAGAATAGGAAAAGAAGAGACAAAAACCATCATTATTTGTTGATAACAGGTTTATCTACGTAGAAAACAGCATACTCAGAATATTCAGACTAATGCGAGAGTTCTACCAAATAGCTGGCCATAAAACAACTTACAAAAATGTGTAATAACAAATTAGGAAATGTAATGAGGTTCTCAAAGTGCAATTCTCAAAAGCAACACAAAGAGTATAGTAATTCATCCAATGATTCACAAGATCTTCTTAGAAAAATGTAGAACTTCAAATAAAGTAATATACTTTATATAAAGTAATATATCCTATTTATGAGTTGAATGGCTTCAGTTTTGTATAATCTATAATGCCATAACAATTAGAATTCTAAGCGCAATTTTGAAATTTGACCTTACTTTAGAATTTAATAGAAAAGGAAAAGATATACAAATTATCAAATTAAAAGGAGAAAAATTTACTGCCAGCCCATACATAGTAATAGATAGAATATATAGTGCAATATATGTATATATGTACATAATTTATATATATTTTATGTTAACGATATATGTTAATAAAGGTGACACTACTAATTAATATGGAAAGTGAATTGGAAAACATAGGAAAACCAGCTCATCATATAGAATTGAAGTAAAAATGAAATTCTGACTTTTCTTTTCATAATTGGAGATGCCACAGTCTTAGTTGTGTTTCAGAGGGCTGCTGTGTGTCAGGCTGAATTGGGTAAGGGTGGAAGAAAGAGAATACCATGGCAGCTGTTATAGGCAAGGCCTGAAGATGGTAGTTTGGTCTGGGATGCTACCACAGGACATGGTTAGAAGTGAGTAGTGTGAGTTGCTCTTCTGAGTTCTGAACTGTCGTCCGGCCACCTGTACAGCATTACTGGCTCGGTTCCTGTAGACTGTGTCAACAAACATGTAACTCTCATTTTGTCCACACACATCCACTCCTCCTCTTGTATGTCACTGAATTCTAATCCTAGAGATTAGATGAGAGTCACCCATTAACAGTGCTGATATTCCATATCTCCTCTCCAGTGATGTTGGGTTAATTTGTGCTCTTTTCAAGTTATGTTTCTTTTATAGCAGCAGTCTCCTTAATAAGCTGTCAGTTTCCAACTGATATTTATACTGTTAGCCAACGTGTAAATTTTTAAAGAAAAAAATTGGACTTGGCATGATAATGGCTTTGTCTGTTTCTATTTTTATTAATAAACTTCATTTCTTAGTGTAATATATGCTTATGGCTTACTGGAATATTTAATGTATCTTGCTATTTTAGTCGGAATGTTGAACAGGGACTTCGAGGGACACGCACAACTACTGGACATTATAATACAATTAGCCGACTGGATAGACATCGTGTCATGGATGATCATTATTCTCCAGAGAGAGATAGGTAAATATGATTAAATACTATTAGGTTTGTTTCATCATACTACCTATCAGGGGTTTTCATAAAATGCTTCCATCTACTTCTTTTAGTTTCTAGACTCATGCTTCCCTTCACCATGCCACACCCTTTGTTATGACTAAAACACACACAGGCAACTTTTTTTCAGTAAGGAAAAAACTATTTTACATGTGCAGTTTGATCTTTTGTTAAATAAAAATAAATTTTGCACAAGAGATTGCTAAAACAAACACACACATTGCTAAAACAAATACGCCCACAGACAACTTTTCTCAGTAAGGAAAAAAACTATTTTGTGTTTGCAGTTTGGTCTTTTGTTAAATAAAACTAAATTTTGCACAACAGATTATAATAATAATCATTATAAAAAATAAGATGTTTTATCATTTTACCTTGTGACAATCAATAGATTTTAAAGTCTTTTATGTGCATCAGAGAAATCAGTGTGACTTTTCATATATGGAAGTATTGAGACAGAGTCTGGTTTGTTTAGGAAACATTTTATCATGATTCATGAAGAGGTTTTTTTCCTCATGGCTTTCAGTAAACCTTTTAATCATCTTAAAGAATCATGCTTGTTGATTGCTGTATTTGGAAGAATTCTCTGAATTTGCTCCATTAAATGTGACAAACTTGGAGGTAACATGGTATGTTACAATGTTTACACTAATTATTACTAATTTTAAAAGTTGAATTAACTCTCCAATTCACGCTTTGGTTATATATGAAAAATGCTGTGATGTTGTCCCTGCACTATCAAATAAATTTGAGATTAGATGAGGCAAGAGAGTTGAATTTACTAGTTTGAAAATATGATAAAATTATGAGGGAACTCAGATGTTCTATTTTATGTATCTTAAACTAATTTATGAAGAATGCTGGGGGCTTTATAATATACTGATGTAAGAAATTACTGTTATATATAAATGCATTTGTTTTGTCTGAATCTAAATTAATAGTCAATTTGTGCTATAATTGCATTGTGCTTTACTATGTACGTCCAAAAGAAAAGAGTCATCTTAGTTCTCAGTGGTGTCACACGAATACTGGCTTTTATGTCTGAGATTTAAGAAGAAATTAAGAAGTTATTAAATTAGTATCAGTATTAGTGTTAAATGAAAGTCGATGTAGATTTTTTTTAATTTTTTTTACCTTTTCATAGTGATTTATTCCTTCAGGGATGATTATATGCATAGATATGCTACCTATGGAAAGTGACATTATCAAAATGTAAGACTGAAAGAAAGATTTCTGTGTTAGCATGTTTAAAAGTTGGAAGGAGTCATATAAGGCAGATTAATAGTTGTTTTGGTTGCCTAATGGAATTTTGGTAAGCTTAGTAATTTCTGGAAATTATTTACATAGCAAGTCATAACCTCCTTGTTCACTGAAGCTTTGCTAATGGGCGAGATAACAGAGAAAAATCCAAAATGACTTTAAACTTCCTTCAAATATGTAGAAAGTGTTCTGTTAATGAGAAACGGACTCAATATTTTCAATGAAGACAAGTAAATGTGACCTAAATCATAGAAAAGAATAAAATACAGCACTGGATGCTGTTGAATTAAATGTGGGATTTATCAATTTTTTAAGGCAAATGGTTCTGGACTTAGTGACAATGCACTTTAAAATATTTGCTATTAAAGCCTAATCAGTGATGGCAAGCTTTTTAGAGCTTTCAATGATACAAACAACTGGCTACAGCATGTGTGCTGTAGGTTCGCCACTACTGGACTTGGTGATTAATCTTTGGTATACTATAGTCATATCAGAGATTGCCTGCATTTTTATGCCTCTTTCAATTTGTATTCAAAACTTAAATATCATTGTATTTTCTGTTTCACTTTATAACTTTTTGAATCTTTTAGTTTTAAAAAATTTTCAAATGGTTTTCAGTAGAAGTTTTGAAGAAAACTGAACTATGTTGCTTCCTTACTCTTTTAGTGTGTTGTAGATTGCTAGATCACGATTATTCTTAAATGGGATCTGACTTAAATCCTTTTTGAAACAAGTAAAATAGAATTTCATTTAAGTAGAAGTAAAACAACCATCCCTAATATTATTTTCGTATTATCTGTGTAACTATTATTCATTAATACAAGGAATAGAAAATCAAAAATACCTTATGTACAATAATGTATGTAGTCTATCACATTTCTAAATAGTCCTTCATTTCTGCTTTAGCCTAATATCATTTGCAGGCATTATAGTTTTAATGTGGTATTTAGAAGGTAGGCCTAGATTTCTTACCTGAATTTCCATGAGTAGCATTTTATAGAGTCTGTCAATATAATACTAGTGCTTAAAAAGCCTAAAGGAGAATTTCTTTGAGATAGTACATTTTAGGTATTGTGGGAGAGACAGTAACCTTTCTTGTCAGTAAGAACTGGTGCATTAGATTAGAATAGTATTTCATTAATGTACTCTTCTTCATAGGATTTGGGACACATACCTTTGGATTCGAATGTAGGATTTTACATCTTGCTATCAGTGTGTCTTAAGGAAAATTAACCACTTTGATGATTGATTTGCTTATTTACAAAATTAGAATATGAGTACCAACTTTATAGAGTTATCTAAATTAACTGCTGGCTGCAATTTAATTTTTATTTTTCCTATATCAGACAGTCAATGTGAAAATATACAACATGTACCAATAGTTATTTTATCACAATTTCATGGTATGTATTCAAAAATTATGTCTCTCTGTTAGCATTTTAGAAGGATCTTTTGGCTCCCAAATAATTCACACTTACTTGCTTAATAGTTAAGCAAAAACAACAGAGAAATCAATCAATTCCAGTATTTTTTCAAAGTTTTGTTGAGAATGTAGGACATGAGTTGGATTTTGAGAAATGGGTGTGTTTATTCAGATCAGAACAAGAGCAAAAGATAGAGGCAGAACCCACCCAATGTGTCCCAGAGGCTCAGTGTGGAGAAGGGTTTCGACACATGCTGGGAAGTTGTTGTGTGAAGACAGAGGCTGTTACACTGACTGCAGTGGGTGAGAAATGGCGCTGTTTGACATTGATTTATTGTACATGGTTAAATGTAACTGGTACAGGGAGGCAATAAAGAGTATGCATATTTTTATAGGTAATGTAAAATAGTCTTTGTCATTGCTTCTGGAAATCTTATTCTGTATTGAAAAATGAATAGATTTTTTACAAGGTAAATACAGGATACAATACACATTAATTAAAACAATAGTTTATAAAGACCATCTTTCATCTCCCCTCCCCACAGTTGTAACATTTTTTTCTCAGGTAATGACTACAATCAGGGGCATAGTTTTCCTGGGGCCAATTATATAGCTTTAGTGTTAGAAATCATTTAAAATGTTTTTTAAATGCAAGCGAATTTATTATTAGAATATAGTATTTGATACTATTTCTGTCATGTATCAGAAGTGCCCTATGGTATGCATTTTTATATCAATCCCAGAGGCTGAAATATGTTAGTTGCTTTTATATCAATGAATTATTTTCTTAGCATTATAAGAAAAAAGTAATACTAGCAAAAGATAAAATCACTTTTTTCTCCAGTGCAATATACATATATATACACATATATGCATATGTATGTATGTATTGTGTGCATATGCGTGTGTGTGTGTGTGTGTGTGCGCGCGTGTGTGTGTGTGTGTGTATGTGTGGTGGTTGTGGTGGTGGTAGTGGTCCTGGGGGATTTAACCACTAAGCTACATCCCTAACCCTTTCTTCATTGTTTATTTTGAGACAGGACCATGTAAGTCACTAATTTGCCCAAGCTGAGCTTTAACTTGCTGTCCTCTTGTCTGTGTCCCAGAGTACTGAGATTACAGTTGTGTGTTACCACCCTGTCTAGGAGATTTATATTCTAAAAATAAAAACACCTCATTACATTATAAAAAGTAAAATGCCTTACTATCTAGGATAATTTTTATATTTTTGTATCAGGCAGCCAATTATGAAGAATATAGCACATACTCATAATTATTTCATCAAAAAGAAGAATCTTGATCCTGAGATGAGAGAAACACATGTCTTAAAGTTTAAAATTATAAAGAAAGTAAATGAAAAATTCGTTTTATATATTTTTATAGATTATATATTACATTTTAGGAATATATTTTAAGAGAGTTAATATTGTAGATTGTAGGAGCTGTCAGTTAGGTAAAATGTTAATAATGCTAGAGACAGAGCAGAAGGTTTTGTATTAAGCTGGATTATTGCAGACAGCTTTCAATAACTGTAGATTGCCTTTCAGGTGGGACATTTTATCTCTGTCATTTGTGGTACCTTTTGTGTATCTGGGGGTCCCTAAAGGAGGACATTCCGGCTAATTTAATAGGGCAGAAAAATGATTCTGTATAATAATAAACGATGAATCATTTTGTATTGTCTCTAGGTATTATTTTAGTTAAGAATCAAAATGTGTCTAGAAATTGTATTAGTAATCTAGTTTAGTTCTTTGCATAGTATTTGTACCATGATTGTTAGAATCTGCAACTTTTTTATTTTTTGCTTTTGAAGATTTAGTGAATTTAATTTTTTGTTTTTCTTTTTCAATGAATTACTAACTGTTAAGTATTTTAAAATTCTCAGATTGTCCTAAATTCAAATTTTAGAAAAACTTACTTTATTTAGTTTAACTCATTATGCATATTTGATACATTATGCATTATTGATTGCTCAGGTTTTATGAAGTACTTGGTTAAATTCAATTTTGGAAATAAAGGAAACATGGTCCAACAGAGAAGTGTAAAATGGGTTTAAATTACACCAAGTAGATGCAGCACA
The DNA here is from genome assembly GCA_004026905.1 of Hystrix cristata. Taxonomy (NCBI): domain Eukaryota; kingdom Metazoa; phylum Chordata; class Mammalia; order Rodentia; family Hystricidae; genus Hystrix; species Hystrix cristata. The sequence goes on from PVJO010001937.1 coordinate 29,366, forward strand.
GGGCCAGATACATTATAGACCTTAGATGGATTTTAGAGAGCTTACCAATATAGAATTGTAAAGTCTGTGTAATGTTCACACATGTATTTTTGTAATTCTCAGCAGAATGTTAGAGGAGGCTGTGACCAGGTAAGATTAAGGACTCATATGACTAGAGATAGAAAAGAGAAATAAAAGAATTCACATTTGATAAGGTGATTCTAACTTGCTGTTTCCTTGGCTTTATAGTGACAAAATTAATAATTATGACACTTCAAGAAAAATATTAGAAACTGGATGATGATATAGTACATATTCTATGACTTTATATATTTTAGTAGGCTTTGAAGTGTACACTTTTTCTCTTACTCCTAAGTAGATTTTTGGAAACACTCTATTCCTTCTTAGAGCAATAAATCCCAACATCCATTTGCTATTATTTCTATTCTTTTGCTTTTTTGATACTTGTTTTTGCACTCTACATAAACCTAGTCCTTTGTTTACTTTTCTAGAATATTTCTATGATTATGTGAACCAGTGCTTTCTTTGGAGAGAAGGTTCATCATAAATATGGTGTAATTTTGTTTTTACTTTTTAGTTCAGTACAAATATATTTGAGTATTTCAGCCATTGTGCCCCAAAATTTTAAAAAGACATTATCTTGGTCTAGAAAATGATTGTATATTGACTAATTATAAATTGTACAAGACTCTGAGGCCAAAACATAATATTATTGGAACAGAAAGAAAACTGATTGCTTGAGTCTCTTGGAAAATGTTTTGAATAGAAAGGACTAGGAAGACAGAGTAGGATTTTCAAGTAAGAAAACCAGAACCTACCTCAGAGAGTTTTTAGTAGTGGACAAGTAATGTAGACAACACTTTTAATGGAGTGCTTGACATAGAGTTAGGTATTATACTTTGTTTAATAGCCAGAGAGATTAATTTCAAAACCCAAGGGAGGAAAATGTTAGAAAACAAGTTTTGAAAATCAAGGTCTAATTCCATGGATAAGTGCAGTATGATGACAAGAGGAGACGAGAGCATCGTTTAGGGTTTCACAGGAGAATGATACTGGCAGAAGTTGTGTCCATACAGCTTGAAGCGTCACAGGGGAGTGAGGCTGTGGTGGTGAGAACTGTAGATACATCTTCTACGTGGTTCTGTGATGAAGAGCAAGTGAGAAAGATGCAGTGTCTGGAGAGGGAGGCAAGATGAGCCAAGATAAATTTAAATCAGTGCCTTGGAATGAAGGGAGTCAGCTTCAGATGGATAAAAGGTTAGTGCTGCTTGATTGCTTCTGGTCATCTTGTAACATGAAATGTAGTGGAGCCAATAATGTGAAATAAATACATAATAAACAAGTAAATCAGGAAAGGATAACAACCAATACATTTGACAAGCACAAGTGGCAATTAAATGAAAATAATTGAATCAATTTGTTTTTATTACTAAATAGAATTTTGAAGTCCCTGGTAGTTGTTAATTATTAATGGCTGAGGAGAAATAATTACCTCATAAAAGCTCCTAAGTTTCATAGGTATTATCTCTTTCATTTTTTCCCTTACTCTGTGGTTATTTTTGTTATTTTTCTCTTTTCACCTTTCCTCCTAAAGAATAAGAAAGCATCTCTAGTGTGTAACATATTCTAAGTAGTGCTGCAGATACTTGAGTGGTAATTGATAAAAGTTTATCTTGAAATATGATTTTTGCAGGCCCTGAGTGTTATATCTCTGTTACATTTTATTTTAGAATACGCAGTCCATTTTAACCTGTAGCACCGCCATATTACGGGTGACTTGGGGTCTGACAGCTTTCTAATAGCAGTTTTCATTTGCTTTGCTTACTGTCTGCTTGTCTTTTTGAATCTCACTTTGAAAACTAAACTATACCGTTTTCACTTCTTTCCTGAGTCTCATTTCTAGTCTTGTTTCTATCATGCTTACAGTCATTTTCTTACTCTGCCTCGCTCCAGATACAGTCAGATCACTGAGCACCACCACAGGTATATTTTTGTTGCAGTTGAGTCTCTTTGTAGAATGGCATGTGCCTGTCCATTGATGTGATGTAGTTCACTTTCACTTCTGTGTTTTATACAGCTGCATATGGTTTTTCATGAAATATAGGAACATTTTCTTTATAAAAATTATGAAAATATATATAAGCTAGTGGTAATAAAATGTTAAAAATATAGCTTCTCTTTAGTGCACTAGAATCATCTTTTTGAGTATCTTAAAAATTTTGTTCACAATGATTTACAGTGCCTGTCTTTTTATTTGCATGCGTGTTTTCTAATGTTTATTATCTCCTCTTTCCATGTATTTTGAGTATGGTTTCATCCCTTTTGCTAGTTTCATGCTGGTTTTCATTTTATTTTGTTTTGTGTTTATTTAATTTTGTTGAATTTTTTAATTTTAGTGGTACATTTTAGATATACATAATGGTAGCGTTCATCATAGGGAATTTGTATCTGTACATGACATATCTTGCTGCTTCTTTTTTTCCCCATCATGGTTAATTGCTCACCTTCATGGGCAGAGTTCCTAAGCAGATGTCAGTCAGCACTGGTTGATTTGCACATACGTGTCTTAACAGCCTGCTTTTCCTGCCTCTGTGGTCTGGAGTAGAAGGTTCTGCCTTTGAACTGTTTAGGTTGAACTGATATGTCTGTGGGCACCTTGTCAAGGGTGCCTGACCACAGCAGAGAATCTTAAATTTGTAGAGAATACTGGATCTGTAAGAGAACCTTTGTTCATTTGTACCCAGCCACTATCTGTCTTTCCAAAGTGGGAATTTCCAGTGCGTCCTATGTAGTCTAACTCCTCAGCATTTTAAAGAAATGTAATTTATGTCAGAGAGAAATATCAATTACCTGGCATTTAAGGGAAAGGGGAGATAACTAGACATTGAAGGTGACAAAGTCTGATAAAGTTTGTACAATTTCCAAGGGTCTAGGCAGCTTTAGAGATTTGAGCTAATTCATTGGCAACATTTCAAGACCCTTTAGGCAACGAGGAGAAAGACAACAATAATGTGGTAGTGGGTTCACCTAGGATAGATGAGGAATCATGTGTCATAATTAGTCACCATGACTATTGTTTCAAAGTGATTTAGGGTTATGTGTGACTTTCTTTATCCCTATTAATGTAATTAAGAGTTGATAATGGTTTTGTAAAAATAATGAAAACTAATGAGTAAATTCCTAGCATTTAAATTCATATGGGTAAATACACAAGGAAACACAAGAGATCAAAAATAAATTCTTAGTAATTCAAATGTTCAGATATCTTTCAGTAAATGTAATAGGGATTTATTGTAATGTAATAAATTTTATGTTTATGTAATAGAAATTTATAATTGCCTTGCAATTTAATTATATGATATTACTTATTGGTATGTTTAATTTTCTTTTGCATTTTCTCAATCTCTTTTCTGTTATTTTGCTTTAATACTGAATAAGCCTTATATTTTGTTGTTTTGTCTTTTGTTATTACTGCTGCTGAATAGTACATTCTGACTAGTTTTTGGTTGTAACAATGATACATTTATATTACAAAAATCAAAAAGTAGTTATATATGTATATCCTGATACTTGGCCAAGGCTTTTCCTAAGGTGGGTGATATGCATGAATGACACACTGCTGATTCTAGGCTTTGTCCTATTTGCTTTGTTATCTCTTCTTTTCATTCTGTGTTAAAATCTTACCACATTTTTATGCTTTCTGTTTCCTTCATCTCCGTTTCCTGTAGGTAGATTGTTGGCTTCATGCTGGTCCTTCAGTTCACTGGTTAGATGAACTCAGTCCTTCACCAGCTCTAGGCAGATTATCAACTTCCTGAATTTTTCCAAGTCCTCAGTCTTGACACAACTGCTTGTTTTGAAGGGCACATTTATGAATTGCCTTTCTGTGCCATGGTTTTGTTTCTAGTCAGGAAACAAAGAGCATTAATATTTATACCAAAATACAAAGTAGGAAAGTTTATTTTATTAAATGTTATCAGTATCTAACTGCAAGATTTGCGTGTATATTTGTGTGTCTGTTTTACAGGCATGAAGGTATTTGCCTTGATTTAGGGCAGCAGAAATTCCTGAGGACTTGCACTAGGACTAGTGTACACCTAGCAATATGCAATTTGAGTAGATTTTGTAAAAACGAAGTTTCTTAATTATTTTTAAAAATATCTTTTCTCATTATTTTTTGGTGTCACATTATTCTTTTCTCTTTTCTTTTCTTTTCTTTTCTTTTCTTTTCTTTTCTTTTCTTTTCTTTTTCTTTCCTTTCCTTTTCTTTTCTTCTTTTCTTTTCTTTCAATATATAGTAGTTCAGGCAGGCCTTCAACTCACTATGTAGCCCAGGCTGGCCTGGAACTCAATGGCAATCCTCCTGCCTCAGCCTCCCAAGTGTTGGTTTTACAGGAATGTCCCACCCATGCCCTCCCCTGTCATATTGTTTTGATACATACGAAAGAATGTGTATAAGTTTCAAAACATAGTAATAGATTGAACATCCATGAATCTGCTACCCAAACTGAGGACCAGAACATCTGGCTCACATACTTAGCAACTCCCTGTATTCTCCTTGCCTATTGCAGACTATACTTCTTCTACAGAAGTAGTAATTGTGAACTGTATTTTTCAGTTTAATGTTTCTCTCCTTTGCTTTTCTAAAAGCTACTTTGAGCATTTATTTTTGGCTGTATTCACTCTCTCAATTATTCATCCCTCCAACCTCCATCCCAATCTACTGTGAGATTCTTGGACTTTTTCTTTCCCTTGAACATCTGTTGAAGACATAAAGTCATATAGAGTCACCTATCCATCCTCTCTATTCCTTTCCGTTATGTCTTGTTCTTATTATCCTTACCTCCTGTACCTTTGTATGTGATATAGCTGAGCACACTTGTTGACCTCTTGCTAATGCTGTTTTGCTCACTGATGATTTTTGACCCAGCTTTAGTCTTCCTTTGTATCACAGTTCCTGCTCTCATCCTAAGTAGTGTAAGCATCTTCTGAAAGATTTATTCAGCAACTGCTCATTTTCTTAACTATTTCAAATATAGTGAGTGTTGCCCCCAATTCTATTTCAGTAACTCCTGTATCCTTATTCTGAGTTTTATCATAGCTGGAGATTGTTCTACTTTTGCTATCTTAATTCAAATATTCCTCCACTCTTAGATTCCAGAACTGCATGCTTCTTAGTCTTTCAATGAGTTGCTTCTACTTCATTTGTTCTTTTATATCAGTAGAGACCTCTACTTTCTTCACCTCTTTGTCACCTTATTAGTCTCCCCCTCTTTACCTACTTGCATATTCAGAAATTGAATTCTTTCTCAGAAATATCTTCATTGCTCTCATTACATTGTTCTTACTTGAAAAATTCAAGTGTAGATCAGTCTCTTTCTCTTGCAGAAGGGCTTTTGAACTAAAATGTCCAAATTCTTCCTAATTCACCAACTTGGGTCAAAATAATTGAACACTTAAAAGGAAAAGTGACCTTTTTATTGAGGAATGTGAATAAAGAGACAGTATTCTCTCAGGGTGTGGGTTTCCTGCCTAGGATTTAAGGTAGTATAAACCCTCATCTGGGAATTGTCCTTCTGGAAATAAATATGTGGCAATCACTCGAAGGGGGCTGTATTCTGGCTGTATAATATCTGGAAATTTCTAAGTGGAGCGGACAGATGTAAGTCAACTCTGTGGCATTTTCAGTTTCTGACCAGTCCGCCAGGAAAATTGAGGTTTCCACTGGTCTCTCTATTGTAAAACTATAACATGAGAAATTATGAGTCGAGCTCTTTAGAACAGAACTTTGAGGCATAAATACTGTTTTCTGAACTTTTTTATGTATTACTTCAAGAGACAAATATTAACTAAACTTCAGAACCAAAAGTTTTTATTTTCTCACTAGATTATGTCAACCAGTACAAAATTATCTTTGGTTCATTGTGCATTCAAAAACATACTCAACATTTAAACCAACATGTTTACAATGGATATTGTGTTACCCATTGTTAATTAATACTCTTTTAAAAATATACTCTTTATTTTAGTAAATATGCCTTTATATTTTAAAATATACACTTATGTCCTAGTTATTTTCCTGGTATTTGTCTCTACTTACAGTTATGAACAACATATTAAGGAATAAACAACATTTACTAGCACTGATGGTTGGCAGCTGGTGGTGTGTGTGAAGGTCTCATCAGGAGACAGGAATCCTGCTGGGTCCCAAAGTAGGGACAGGAGCCAAATAGATTCATATGGAGGAAGGTGGAGTGTCAGTTTATACATTTAAAAAATGTATAAGCAAAATTACAATAGTAATAAATGTCCTATTTTATTTCTTTTGGAGCATTATCCACAAGGCAAGGAATACCAAGAAAAGAATCTGTAATGGTAGAGTCTTGATTAGGAGCAAGCTTGTGTGCTTTGTTAGGGAACTTAGATCTAAGACAATATGTGCTACAGGTACTGCCAAGGGTTTTAATTATAGGATGACTATAATAAGTTTCTTTGTTAACCACTTTAGAGAGTATCTGGATGGTTGATTTGAAGAGAAAAAGCACAAAAATAAAAGCATATATTAAGGTAGTAGATGGATAAAGAGCACATCAGAGATTTAGTAGATTAAAATCTATAATACTGGATGAGTAATGGGATTTGGATTTTGAGGGGGAGTGAAAAGTCAGGAAAAATGTCCAATATTATAGATTGGCAATTGGGTGCATATGACACTTAATAAGTGTTGGGGGTTTAATGGAGGATTTGATCTACGGGTGAGACAAGTTCAATTTTGAAACCACAGAAACGGATAAAGGGAAACATACAGCAAGGAATACAGTAAATAATTTTAAAGCTTAAAGAAAAGATCTAAGTCACATAGTACAGTGTAGGGCTAAGTGAAACCAACTTGGGAAAAAAAAAAACCCATAAAATGAAGACCAAGGAGTTTTCTTTTCTCTGTCCTGGAAAGCATTATAATTAATTGTGATGTTTTCAGTAGCTACTGAAGCATGTAAAGAAGGAAGAGTGAGAAAAATAATAACACTAGAACTAAAGAATAGAGAATTTTAAGAAGGAATAAATAATGTCAGCAGTAATAATTATGAATGACAAATGTCTGATGACTTTGTTAAATGGGGGGCTCAGCGGCCACTTTAACTAGGGTCCTTGTGGAAGGATAGTAAGGCGTAAGGTAGGAAAAAGAGATTACAGTAAACCCGAGCATGGTTGCAAAATAAACCAGTGAAAGCATTGGGTTGGGAAGTGGCTCAGTGATAGAATCATTGTCTAGCACACTTGAGGCCCTGGGTTCAATCCCAGGACTGAAAGACAAATAAAGAAAGAAAAATAATTCATCCAGAAAGTATGAAGGAGAAATAGTAGGTAGGTGTATGTAATATCAAAGAATTCTTTTGTCTTTTAGAATAGGAAATTGTTTGTGCCCATGTATTTGTAGGCTGGAATAGAAGATGCTTTAGGATAAGATAAATTGAAAACACAGAAAAAGAGGGTGACTAGAATAAAGGTCTTAGGGGACATAGGAGTAGATTAGGCTAAATCCAGATGGAATTTGTGAACAGATAGAAGCTGTTATTTATCATTGATCCAGGAACAAAATAGATGAGAGAGGTGGAACTAAGAGGAATTAGTAGAGAGAAAACAAATTATGGTATTAAACTAGTGTTAAGCTTCTGATGGATTTTTGAGTAGGAAGTCTTGGGTTAGAAGGGAATCTGAGTGCTGTCTGAGAGTGGTTCAGATGCTTAGTCATAAAGTCCATGGTGGGCAAAGAAGGAAGAAAGGAAAAGAGGGTGTCAGAAATTGGTGAGGCCAAAGAACAGAAAGTATCAAATGAGGTGAGTAAATTGGATGTAGGTTATGAGACATCTGACAGAAATTAAAGGTTGAAATCAAAATTTGAGGTATTGGAGTTTAGTGTTTCTAAGTCTGTGTCATTTCATTGGATTCTAGGACCCATAATATTTTCCCCAAAGTAGGGGATTGATGTAGAAAAAATAGTGAGGGTCGCCGAATTTATGGCAGTCTAAGGATTGGGGCATGATTGTTGGGCAGTTGTGTGCATATGTTTATATAAAATCTCTCACCATGGTAGGAATTAGGATAAAGAGGCTTGTGGACAGGCATTTCCCAAATCATTAATGACAAAGGGAAAGTGACTTGAAGTTGGACAGATACGATTAGCAATCTGAATTAATGATGGATTTCAGGTCAAATACTATCTGAGAGGAGTAAGGACTGTGCACATTATGGCAGGAGAGCAGGGTCAGTGTGTCTCTCGGGAACCATTGCCCTCTCCTGCATCCCTGGCCTGTGAAATGTGAGCAAATGGGTCACTTCTGCAGATGAGAGTTACACTAAGGACAAGGACTGCACTGTGAGCACAATGATTTCAGATAGGGGCATGCAGGAACTGTTCTGCAGAGAAGGAATGATGAGGTAGGGACGTCTGTTAACAATGGAACAAGGATTCTTGAAACTTTGGCAGAAAATTGGAGGATAGTAACAGTGCAGAACCAAATACAGGAAATGAAGAATTTAGAGAGAAGGTATCAGAGGTCAGTGGGGCTTCTTTTCTACCTGAACAACAACTGTATAGAGATGCTTAAATGTAAGAGATTAATCTCAAAGTGTCCTAAATTTATCTGAAGTTGTCTTGGTGCCAGAACTGGATGCAGGTCCTAGGAAGAGTCTGACTAGGTCTAGCATAGTGAGGAGGGTTGCAGTGGGGTTCAAAGAGAGGCCAGGGTGGTCATATAGCCAGATATTTGGGGCCACGACTAAGGCCCCTGAGTAGAGAAAGGATTCTGACAAGCTGGTGCAGTCATGGTGAATAGTAAGCTCCTGTGTAGAATGGAGGTTGCTTTCTGGTAGATGCCATCCTATAAAGTAGTATTGAGAGCCCTTAGAAGTGTGATCAAAGCCAATAACCTCTACTTTCCTAGCTTCCCTTCTTTTTTAATCTTAATTTTGCTGTGTTGTTTCTAGTCTTCTTCATACAACTTTTCTTCTCCAAAACTAATTTCTTTTTTTGTTTTCATCTCTACTCTCTTAATTCTCTGAAATTTTCCTGCATGAATTTATTTCTGTTGAATATCAGTCTCTACTCTTTTATGGATTTTCTCTGTAAATTACTGTTGATGTCTTAGTAAATTCTTTCTATTCTGCAGCCTCTTCAAGGTAATGTGAGAATGGTCTGTTTCATACCCTCCCTGTCTCCTTCTCTGTCTCTCTCTCTCTCTCACATCTGTTTTCTTGAGTATATATTTTTATGTATGTTTTCTCTATTACATCATTTTCTAAGCCTGAACCCTTTACAGTTTGACCTTTGCCTCCGGTACTTCACTGAAGTAGTTTTCTCCATGGTTATTATTTGTCAAATCTTTTATGCATATTTATTGTTGTCCTTTTTTTGTGTGCGTCTGCCATTAATTTCCCTTTTTCAGCTTCTATAATGCAGTATTGTCTTAGTTTTTATTCTATCCCTTGACTACTCTTTTGTCTCTTGAACCTGCTTGTGACTTGGATCAAAACTTCTAGTCCCTAGTATAGTAATAGGCATATCATATGAACTCAACACATACGTGTTGAAAGAATGAATGCATGAGTGAATGTTAAAATACAACTGCTGAACAGTGACTTGTCAAATTGCATTTCTCCCTTGAAGGACTGATTTCTCCATCTGATTGATATTTACAAAAAAATATTATTCTACCAACTCATAGATTTAATTCCCAATGTGAATTCATTATTTTCCCTCCAAGAATAATTCTGTATCTGTCAATAATTTATTTGATTTCTGAGGCTACAAATTTAAAAGTTTCTTTTTGGGTCTTTTTGTTTGTGCATCTCTACATTTAATATATATGGCAGTTTGTCAAACATTACTGAGAAGAAAAAGCTATGCCTACTACCAAGATTTATAGTTCACTGAAGTTAATGAGCTTTATAATCAAGAAAGCCCAGTTCAGCTTTCTGCTTAGAAAATTATGTGACTTTGTGTGAGTTTCTGTAAACTTTAGTTTGCTTGGTTTTAAAATGAGAGAGATTGGATATATGAGTTCTGAGCTTCCTTCTGTCTCTGACATTCTGTTTGTTTACTTCTGATATTGGGCATGTTCTGTAGAGCATATAGTATGTATATATTGTGTAGTGTGATTTTCAGCATTTTGTCATGCATACCTTCTTCTCTGTTTCCTCCTGCATTACTGTGTCAGTCTTTTTCTAGATTAATTCATTCCATGTACTACTGTTGAATTAATTTTCTTAATTGATTATTTGAAAATTCTGTTTTTTTTCAGAAACTTTGATTACTCTTACTGAAAGCTAAGTCCTGTTTAAGCCTCCAAACTAGGTATTAATGTCTTCATCAACTGACTCTGAGCCAATTTTCTAGCATTTTACCGTATTCTACTTTGTTATTTCTAGCATCTCTAGTTGACATTTTGTTATTGTTATATGTGTTGAAATTTCTCTGTTTGTTCATGCTGTCCATCTTTTTAACCACAGTTTTTAGTATATTAAACGTACTTAGTTTAAATTTTTTATTTGATAGCTCCAACAGCTATAACATCTCTGATCAACCTCTGTTAATTGCTTTGCCTCCTAACAGAGGCCTTAATTTTTTGATATTTCCAATAATTTTATATTGCTTGTTGGATATCATGTCATCTGTAGTGACTGAAAGATAGAATTTGTGCTTGAAAATGGGCACATCTTCTGGTGCGAGTGTATGTGTGTACATGTGTGTGTGTGCATGTGAGCGTGTGTGTGTTGGAGGGTATTACTCAATCTTCCGACTGAGTATTTGTGTAGACTGGAAGTACAAGTGGTGCTAAATACCCTAGGCAGCCATATATATGAAGAATTTGCCTTATGACCATTCCACTATCCATGCAAAGTTTCAAAACAAAGATCGATATAGTTTTTCAAAGTTCATCAGTGAAATCGTTGAATATAGCACTTGCATTATTTTGTTGTGAGGACCATATTCCATTAACATAGTTTCATATACTAATAATAATTCATACTTCTGTATGCTTCTAACCTGTACTTATATATATTTAAAATGTTTGTTATTTTACAGAGTCTTTGAAGATCTGGAAAAGATTAATGTAGGACCAGTACCTTGGTAAAATAACATATTCTTGTGAAAACAAAGCATTAAACTCTAATAGTCACTGAAAATAGAAACCCAATTATAAATTACAAATTTTATAGTAAGAAAATGGCAATTGCATTACCTGTCAGGATTTAAAAATTTGTATTTTAAAGACCTCTTAATTTACTGCATGTTACTTCTGCTAGGTAAATAATCCTACTCATTATTTTTGTTATTTTTGAAATAAAAATGAAGTAACCAGGAAAATCATAAATAATTCAGTACTCAAAATAATTCAGTACTCAAAATGTCCTCAGGATATTTACACCACATATATATATATATATTTGGGGAGGGGGTGCTAGGGATCGAATTCAGGGTTTTTTTCAACCACTGAATCCCCAGCCCTACACCTTATATATTGTTATGTGTGCATATTTAATAATATGATACATCCTGATTGTTCATTATTGTATTTGTATCAACTTTTCTTGAAAAAAATGGTATATCTAATCTTGCAATTTCATTTAGTGACCTGTTAAAAAATACCTCTGCAAGTGTAAAACACTTCTTTTTTGTTGATAAAATGGGCTTGTTTGTGGTAGTAATATCTTTTTCTACATTAACAGTTTCTCTCAGCTATGTCTGTATTTGTATCATTTTCACATTTTTATTATCTTTAACTCAGATGACTGTATATTATTATTTTTGAATAGGCTAATTTATTTTTAACTAACACAGTTTTTATTTTTACCTCAGTAGAAATATTTTTTAGAGAAATGCTGTCATGCCCGAGGATAAATTCATCTGTCTTCCTCCGAAATAATAACATATTCCGATATATGAACAATATTTATTTACTTATTTCCCATGCTTTCCATAGTATTTTGTGTCTTGCAATGCTCCCCCCCCACGCACTGTGATGCTGGGGATTGAACCTAAGGGCTCCTGCAGGCCATCAAGTGATCTCCCGCTGAGCGACACCTTCAGCCCTGACTTGAAATACTCTTAATATTGGAAACAACACTAAGCTATTACAAATTGTGTTGCTATGAACATGGTTGTGCATGTATCTCTATGGTATGAGATTTTCAGTTCTTCTGGGAAGATACCAAGCAGGGTAATAGCTGGGTCAAATGGAACCTCTAGTTGTAGTTTTTTGAGGAGTCTCCATATTGATTTCCATAATGGTTGGACTAGTCTACATTCCCCATAACAGTGGAAGAGGGTTCCTTTTCCTCCACAGCCCCACCAGCACTTGTTATTGGTTGATTTCTTGATAATAGCTGTTCTTTCTGGAGTGAGATGGAATCTTAGCATTGTTTTGATTTGCATCTCTCAAATGACCAGTGATGTTGAACACTTCTTCATATGTTTATTTGCCATTTTTATTTCTTCATCTGAGAAATGTTTATTCATTTTAAATGCCCATTTTTGGATTGGGTCTTCAAATTTGGGGGGTTTGATGTTTTTGAGTTTTTTATATGTTCTAGATGTTAGACCCTTCTCTGAGGGACAGCTGGCAAAGTTTTTTTTCCCAGTCTGTGGATTTTTGTCCTGTTCTATTGGTGATTTCTTTTGCTGTGCAAAAGCCTTTTAATAGGATGTGGTCCCAAGCACTAATTCTTTGTATTATTTCCTGTGTAGTCTGGGTTCTGTTCATAAATTGTTTTCCAACCCCTATGTCTTTGAGAGTTCTTCCTATTCTGGATAAACTAGAGTCATTTGTAGGTAAATGGATGCACCTTGAGAACATACTCTTAAGTGAAATAAATCAGTCATTCGTGAGTACACACCAAATTGTTTTTCTGATATGAGAAACCATAAGTGTACACAAAGACAAAGAGGTATAATAGATATTAGGTAAAAGAAAGATAATGCTCAAAAGAGAGGAGAACTAGAAAGGGAGAAGTGGGGAAAGAAGGAAGGGAAAAGGGAAAGAAGGGGAAAGGGGAAAAAATGGAAAAATGTAAATAAATCTGCTATAAATAAGGAAGGGGGGAAATGGAAGAGAGGGGTGGGGGAACCAAGATACATCATGTACAGGTACAAAATAACCATGATAAATGTGATCATTAAGTATACAATGTACCAATACATGTTCTTGGTAAAAAATTTTAAAAAAAGAAACAACACTAAAATAATACAGAGCTTTAAAAAGTTAAATTTGTATTCTTCATATTGTGAAGAATATGAAAATTATGATTTTGAATGAGTCATTTAATAAAATTGTTATACAGATAAGTATATGTTATATTAATTATTCCAATGTGTTTTTACATGTTTTTAGTATATTTTATAATGTATTTATTACTTCAGTTATACATTTAACTACCAGAAAATCTCTAGGCATTGAAAATCAATGAAGTATAGTGCTTCTGCTGTTAGGCAGTTTACCGTATTACACACTGTGCACATAGGGAGGCACTTCTGCTGCAAACATGAGACTGGCCTTCTAGCTTTATTTTTTCTAAGTCCCCACCCCACTCCTGCCACTGGTGCTAGGGATTAAACCCAGAGCCTTTGTACTGAGCTACTTCTCCAGCCTGTTATTTAGTTTTTAATTTGGGCCAAGGTCTTACTAAGTGACTAAATTGCCTAAGAAGGGCTTAAATTTAAGATCCTGTTGCTCCAACTTTCCAGAGTGCCAGATTATAGGCATGCACCACCACACCTAGGTTACACATTTTTTTTTTTTTAGTTAACCTGTTAAATTTACTTATGTCATTTTTACAATATAAATATGAAATGTCTTTGTCTTTTTTAATGTAAATGAGGTTCTGAGTTTAATCTAGCATAATTTTTTTGATTTATGAGTATTACTTTGAAGCATTCCATTTTGCTAATTGTTTTAGTTTTTTTTTACTACTTCTAATATTCTTCTATCATACCTGTAGGTAATCTATATTGAGCCTGCTTTGATCTGGAGTTATATCATTGGGATGAATAGATGGTGGATGGATGGATTAATTGATGCATGGATGGAGGGATAAAACAGGTTATAGAAAGGAATGCCAACAGATCTTTTCTTCCCTGGAATCTTGCATTAATTCCCTTCACTTTCATAGAAAATCGGGACCTTAAAGTAACTTCCAAAAGTAATGAAATAAATAGAAAGTTGTTTCAGATACTTGTAAATTTTTTAAATATTCTAAGAGCAACCATACAGGAAAAATAATTGAAAACTACAGCTTTGCTAGATGGTTGTAAAATTATTTTTCCCTTTGAAATGACTAAAAGGAAGTAATAAAATTTAATAGTCTTTCTGTTTTGGTTTTTTTCTTATGAGTCAATACTGACGTTTACATTCAAAGGCCCTTTAAATCGCTTTCTTTATTATTGAGGCCTGTTGTCTTTTAGTTCTTATCTCAAAGTCCACATATGTCTGTGCACGTTTCAAAGGCTGCTCATTCAGGTCTGGCTGTGGCTGTGACCCTGTTGGTCAGGACACCGGTGGAGGCCCAGCAAGCAGTAGCCTCCCTAGAGGCTTCCTGTTTAGAGTGTGGCTACCAATGGTTGGGAGTAGTAGTGTTTCAGCCCAGGTAAATGACACATTAAATATTTGAAATATTTTAAGCATAGATCAGAAAATATGAACAATTTATTAAAAATGGGACATAAATTATTAAATCACTTTTTAAAATAAAATTGAATTATTTACCTAAAAAAGATTTAAATTTATATATGAAGTCTTCCTACCATTTTACGTGACTTACTTTTCAGCAGTCTCTTTAAGAATGCATCCCTTTTTTATATGCATAAAGTAAAATAAGTAGGATTATAAAGGAAACTGCTTAATTGGAATTCAGGCTACATGTTGAGGATTCCAGGAAAGCACTAATATATTAAATCTTGCAAATAGTTATCTATTATTTCCCACTTCTCCATTGCTGCTATTCAAAGTTATTTTTAAATTCTTATTTTAAAGCTAACACACACTAAAAATGTAGGTGGAAAATCTCAATTTTTATCTCTCAATCAATGAAGAAACTGCTGTGAGTCTGGATAATTCGTGCACAACTGCATTAAATTTTCTTATCAGTAACTCTGAGTCTCAGAGAAGAGTTTATTATTATGATAAGGGTCATTGATTGTTATTCCTCAAAAAATATATTTCCAGAAATATAAGAAATACATAGATTGATAGATAGCCCTTTGATTATTGTGAACATATACAGAAATGTTACACTAAAATCATGTCACAAATGATTAGCATATTTATTTCTAAAGAAAAGTATTCTCTCTAAAATAGTTTATCAGAAAAGATAAAATTGTGATTTTTACACTGCAGTTGGCTTTTCATTTCTGCCTTTGATCTGTAATTAAATATTTTATATGAATATACATTTAATCTTAGTTATTTTGACAGGTTCTGGATATACTTACATAGAAATATTTAAGTTACTTTAGAATATAATCTGTCTGGTATTACCCAGACTTAAATTATTTAAAAATTATTTGACCTATGTATTTACTCTATAATTTTAAAATATAAAATAATCACAAGATAGGATACAAAATAAATCCAGTACTCACTTTGTAAAGTTACCTAATCTAATGTTTATTGGTCTAGAATTATATGCCATGTAATTCATGACTTTTGGGAAATTGTGTCCTTTTTTCCTTGTTTTTATTTTTCTTTAATTGCTTGTGATTTTTTTTTGGTTTCAAAAATAAGATTGAAAGAATTCAAAGTAAAAATTCTTGATAAGATTAATGTTTGTTTTACTCAGTGTAAGCATTTCCATTTGTGGTTATAACTGGGTGGGACGGTAATGATTTGATTACTTGAGTTGTAGAGCCAAAGGTAATGCTTTTAGAGCTGTCTTACAAATTGTGGGATTGGTATTAGAAAACATTTATTGATCACATGAGGTATAAGAGCATTATGCTCAGCTCCAGAGATACAAAAATCAGTAATGATAGGTTACATGAATTTAGTATTGTTCCTTCAACAAGGTTTAAATTTTAGTGTTAGATTTGTTTATTCTTGAAGAGATTATATTGTTTCGGAATTATTGTTCCAGTCGGTTAGTGCTGATTCTGAGTTGGTTGGTGCTGGCAGAGCATTGACACAGCAAGGCTGATCAGCCAGTTCTCTGCAGAATGATACTCCTCTTTGGAGCCAGGTTTAGATATAGCTGCACACTTTAGCTTTGCCAGTTTTCCTGTAAGCTCATTGTGATTCTTCTTTGAATGTTCGAGTGCACCAGCGTATTATGATTGTGTTAAAAGCCTGTTTATATCCTCGTTAATTCTGATTAATACTGATTAATAACTTCAGAGACTTAATGAGTGTTATATGGTTTTACTTCAGTCTGTTGAAAATATTAGAGAAAGTCACTTAATTCTCTTAAAACAGAATGCACAGTATCGCTTAGGGATTCAGTGTGGGAAGCAGGCAGTTCGGTGTTCACTGACTATCACCAAGCTGTCCTGTTGTCCTCACTGGGAGTCTGTGCGAAAGGCATAGTCTTTTGGTTCCTTAGAAATTCTTAAGAAATTTAGTGAGAATTTGCTCAGAATATGTTGGGGAACATTTTTTTCCTACATACTCAAAAATCTTAAACAATTATACCTTTTCGAAGTCAGTGTGATGCACCAAATAGCAGAAGGGCACTGAAGGTCAACTGAGCGGCTTTGTGACTGACATTGCAGGGACTGTGAAGCAGCAGATAGACAGCCATATCACAGATCCAGATCAGCAGAACAGCGGCCTCTGCTTGAGCGGACCACCACCCGCTCCAGATCCACTGAGCGTGCCGACTCAAACCTCATGAGGTCGATGCCTTCATTAATGACGGGAAGATCCGCCCCTCCCTCACCTGCCTTATCGAGGTGAAAGATAAATCAATCGACTCACTCCCCTTTGCCCCACCAGCACACCATTTTATTTTCCCAGTGGCTAAGTGGTCTCTTCTGTCATCTTCGGCTGATCACTAGTAACAGTCAATACTAACCTTTTCAATGTGGACACACTATTTATATTCAGTGGATATAATAGTGTGTGGTGGTCATTGTAATTTGTTTATTAACTGTCCTGACTGCATTTGTTTCGTGATTTCTCATTAACCAGGAGTCCTGAGTAAATCCCCTCATGACTACTGTATCATGTTCTTCTCCTACACAATGAGAAATTACTTGTGTCCATTAGACATCACTTTTCTAATCATCATAATGACAATAAACAAAACTAAATTTTTAGTTTCTTTCTATCTACACTAATGGTCATGTATTAACTAGTGTTTTCTTTAGCAGAATTTTGAAATAGGGTTTTTTTTTAATAGTTTCATGAGATATCTTCTAATGGAGGGATATTTAGTATAAGCCTGAGTAAACATCTCTGAATCAAGGAGGGAATGTTAGTGTTAAAGAGTTTGGAATCTACTATAAAGAAATGTAAACTATTAGCTTTTACTTTTTTTTAAACTGTGAAATTCTCCTCTTGATTCATATGGGTAGCATACCAATTTACATCATAATTTCATGGATTTATTGTAGGATTTTGTGTGCATGTATGTGTGTATGTATGCATATTACACAAAAATATAAGCATCTTTTTCTATTTAAATAATCATTCAGATATCCATATTTTGTCCTGTTTTCCTAACCTTTTAATCAGCAGCTAAACCTGTTTTAAAATTGCACTTACACAGCTATCATATGAGCCAGATGTACTGAAAGTGTTTTACTCATTGTACTGAAAATGAGTATTGATGATGTATCTTGTAGATCGCACCCTCGCACTGGGTCTGTGCAGACAAGCCCATCAAGTACTCCCATGGCAGGGCGAAGAGGCCGGCAGCTTCCGCAGATTCCGCCAAAAGGAACGCTGGAGAGAAGTAAGTTTTATTTCTTATTCTGTCATGTAGGAAATACACGTGGAAGCTAACATGAATCAAGGGTTTCTTATTTGTGTTAGTTATCTTTTGTTATTGTGTGCCTTGGCTGCATTTCACAGTATTTAAATTGATGAGTATTATTATATATTTTGCAATTAGCATTTATGATATTCATAAGTAAAATAAACTATCTTTGTTCTTCTTGCACATTTAAAAAATTTGAATAAATGCATTTTAAAAATAAACTTAATATAGCAGTCGGATGATATTGCTTTGCTGTAATTAAGTTTATGTAATTGCTGATAATTACATAAAGTTTATTAGTAACTAGCTAAATTAATTTTCACACACTGCAAAGGACTGGTTAGCTGATGCACAACAATGGTGATCCCTCTCAAAACTGGAGTGCAAGAAAAAGGTAATCGTAACTATACAAAGAAAGATGCATGTCATACTGATGTTTTTAGTAATTTCATTTTTTTCATAAGAAACAATATTTGTTGACACACACATGAACATACTTCTCCAACATTTATAAATTCTCAGATAAAGGACATCTGTAAGCATGGATAACAGAATATCTTAATTTTTAATATCATTTAAAAAGTGAAATATATATACATATATATATTTAAATCACCACTTAGCTTTTCTTTAATATATGATACATTCTTTATCTTTGGAAATTTCCATTGTTTTAACCCCTGTGCTTTGGTTCCCTTTTTTTTTTTGTTTCGTTTTTATTTTGTTTTCCCTAGAAAATGGAGTCAAGGAGATAGAACCTTATGAAGGTCTGTACATAAAGGAGGGTTTGTTTTGTGCTGACACCCTTTTGGGGGGCTATGTAAGCAAAAATAAACCCAACTGCAATTGATGTCCTTCGCTGTATGGTTTTATGTACAGTAAAATTATTTTATTTTATGATTTCCGATAAAATACTCAACTTTTACTTGGAAATAATAACAAGGAGTTATTTCTTTGTTTCATCAAGAATGCGAAGAATTTGACTTATTTCACTTATTTTAAATGACTAGAAAATATTTCCTCTTTTTAAAATATTTAATTGCCTTTTAAGAAGTCGAGGTTTGTGTAAAACTTTAAATAGATATCAATTGCAGTTCTGTGTTTATGTCATTGAGGATGTACACATAGTCTAGTTATCATATATTTCATTTCGTGTTTATAATGATCTTTAGTTGCTAAATTTGGCTTTCTAGATAAGAAAGTTGTTGAATTAGTTAGTGATTGTGGTTTGTATTTCCTGCACCATTTTTCATGTACCAAGAATGTTTACAGCATATCAAAATTAAATATGCTATACTTTTATAGTTTTGTCATTAAATACTACATTATGACTCAAAACAAATTACTGAGCTGTGATATGTGGACTGTTACACATTTACCAGAACAATAAAAAATACTCCACTAGTAGAATTATGAAATTGTTGTTTTTTCTTATTTACTGACAGATCTCCAGCACACAGACTAATGCCTGGCACATTGTAGGCCTGGGATAAATATATGTTGACTAAATGCATGAAATATTTACTTAAAAGCTGAAAAAGCACCTCAGATAGTGTATCTTATCATTCTATTTATGCTATACTAAATTTCATATTTGTAACGAATTTGTAAATGCATTGCATTTGAGCAGCAACACTTGTGCTTTATAAAGTTTGATATATGTTGTGTTTTAGTTGTGACTCAATGATTATCGACTGCTATTTCATGTCTCTGTTTATCATGTACCATAATTTTGAACAAGCAGCGCCATGGTGTATTATGCTGCCTGATAAAATTATTTCTGCAGGATTTCTATATTCTCAAAGTTGTTTGCATAAGAATGCGAGGATATAATTTTAAATTACTTTCCACAAGAAAACTTCACTAGTAATTATGGAATTTTTTTGTCTTCTCAAAGTTTTTGAAGATATAACAATTCTTTATTGGCATATGAGGTTAGAACATAGTTTATGCCATCGTTAGTTTAAATTAGTATCTTTTATAGCAGTAGTCCCTTGAGCTATCAGTAGCTTTAGTCTTACGTCATACTAAATATAGCTGTGCCCCAAACCTAGCCTCATTGCCCATCCTGAAAGTCAGGGTTGATAAAAGGGCCAAGGGGCTTGTCAACACATATTCTATTTACTGTTTGTTTTTTCCCTATAGAATGCATTAAAACCACTGATTTTCTTTAATGTTTCCAATTAGGATTTGCCCATTTTTTTGTTTCATAGAAGAAAAGGGAGCCAAATCTTCCACTGTAATTTTAGTATGAAATGAAAGGTTTCTTATTTGTTGTGTTTTACTTACTACTGTAGATACCTTTTAAACAGTGTTTTCATAAATGTTACTATGGAGACTTCAGCTAATACACATTTACATAATTTTCTTGAGTTTTAAAAGACAGATGATGAATCTCTTAGATGTTTTCAACTTCTAAGTGATTTTAAAGGTACAGTTACCCAAAATAGACTATCAGTTGTCAGTCTAACTCAAATTATGTTTGGACTGTCTCCTAAAAAGTTAATTATCAGAACTTGTATTTTAATGGCATTACATTGAAATCAAAGTATAGCAATGCATATTTTCTAATTCTTTTTAACAGCTAAAAAATGAGCAAGTCTTATTTTAACTCTTTATGATTTTGATTATTTTAAATTATTTGTTAAATTAGTTTAAAATCTTATATATTTTGGTTTTGACTGTAGTACTATATTTTGTCATCTCTGTTTGCTGAAAACTAGAGAAACGGAGCAATATAGAAAGGATGATACACAGTATTCAACTACTCTAAGGCATTTATTTTCCCTAATATGATATACTGCTACTTTGTGAAAGTAAAATTTGATAATATAATTTTTTTGTTTCTTTATAATTGAAATTACATAATGTTATTTTTCCAATAATGCACCAGTTTGTAGATAGAGTATTTTGCCTCCTTTACCTAGTTATCAACATATTGCAAATATTTTGAGGCCACAGCTTCTCTTTTCTAAACCATTTACATCATAAAAGAAGACAATGTGATAATTGATTAACAGTAAACTTACTTGCTTTTCCATAACATGTCTGAAATGCCTTTAAAATAATCTGTTGGTCTCCTTATAATCACTTGTTATTGTGAATATCTTGTTCATTTTGTTTCATTTTCAACAGAAGAAATACTCCTATCTGGTCTGTCTGGTCTCATTTTTTCTTTACTTTTACTTGTGCAAATACAGAAGTTTATGAAGAAACTGTGCATGTGGAAGAGGAGAGGGTAGAAAATCAGGGAGAGGAGGTCAAAACAGGTCTGTCTGTGTGTCTAAAATAAATGTTAATATTTTACAAGTATAACGTTGTAAGTTCACATAAGACTTTGGGTTCCACATTTAATCTACCACAAATATCAAATTATTTTTCAGTACTAATTTTAAGTAATTATAATGATTTACTATTTAAATATATTACCTAATTTTACTAATGAAAAAATAGTATCTAAGCTATCCAGACAACTCGTCAGATTGATTTACCCAGCTGGTTGAATATTTTCCTTAATGTTTAAAACTTTTAGAGACCATGATCTCCATCCATTTATTATTTCCTAAATTGGGAACAATTAATTTCTTCATGGTGGATCTTCCTTCTGTGTCAGTGTTACTATTTTTTTTGTCAACAATCGTAATTTCTCCCTTTAGAAACTTCCTCCTAAGTGGTTTGCAGACACATTATTTCTGGTGTTTTATGTTTACATATAATTCTTGCCTTTTTTGGTTAGAATACTCCTAAAAGTATTTTAAAACTCAGAACATTATATAATCACTATGTATTTACACACATACACACATACATACATGTATATATTCATACATTTAAAAAATACAACTATTTTTACTTGAAACTCAGAATTGAACCCTAATGTTTTCTAAGCTGTGTCAGGTTTTAAATTTTTAACTCTTTTTGAACAATGCAGAATACCTAAATCTGTTTTTATCAAATGTTTAAGCAATTATGATTTTTTAATTCATGAATAGTGAAGTGTATGTGCTTTTTTTCTCTCCATACCATTGTGAGAAAACAGTGCAGGTCTGTATGTTATACATGAGATACATTTTCACGCATACATTCTCTAAGTAGAATTTGTAGTTTTGCAACCAAAAACATCTTGAGCTCCACTTACTACTTATCAGTAACTTTTTAGTGTCACAAGGTTGAGAAAAATCATCAAAATACATTTGATAATCAAAACAGGCAATTTTGCTTGCAGAGTTACAAAAACAGCTGTCTCAATTCTCAATATGTAGTGTTCTAACTACTAGAATTTCACACATCCTCTATTTTCCTGGATATGGTATGAATAACATTTCATGGAACATTGTAGAATGAATTCTGTTTTCATTATCTGCTTATTTAATGCTTTTTATTCACCTGTTCTTCTATATCTCCTACTAGTTCATATAAGTACTGAAATGATTCACCCTCTTCATTAGTGACTTTCACAGTAAAGTCATTTTAGGATAGTGTTATTTTGGGCACTTGATCAGTAGTTAATACTACTTTAAACTTTATCGACATTAAGAAGTCCATTTGCTGAACTAGTTTGTTATATGTGTCTTATTTTCAAAATGAACTAGTAAATTGTACATGAAATTAGCATAAACACATAATTATAATGAAAAATGGCTTGTTGTTTGTGTTGGTTTTTATTACTTTTCCTATAAGGCAGGAAATATACACTTTACTCTTGTGTTCATTAATGCAGAGTGTCATGTTTAGTGCATGGATTGATTTTTCTTGTGTGTGATTTTATCTTTTTGCTGTGCTTGGTTCTTTTGGGAACTGTTACTGACCTGAATTATTAATCAGTGTTGTCTGTTTTCGATGTTATAAAGACAATGAGGGAGAAACTCCAAGTCAACCTAATAATGGGAAAAAAGGCAAGTCTAAAATGAATAGTGCCTTTCTA
This sequence comes from Hystrix cristata, assembly GCA_004026905.1. NCBI lineage: Eukaryota > Metazoa > Chordata > Mammalia > Rodentia > Hystricidae > Hystrix > Hystrix cristata. Next base: position 52,257 of record PVJO010001937.1, read on the forward strand.
TATAGTAAGCATTCTGTAATGATGTTCGTAATGTGCATGAATATACTTTCAAAATTACAGTAACTGAGTATAAGAATTTGTCCCAATTTATGTTATCTAATATTTAAAACATGTATTCTTATTTATTTCTGAATATGAACTTGGTCTTTTGAATGCTCACCTTATTGATTCTAATACAGTCCTTTTTTATTGCAATTGTATGGCACTGAAGTTGGAAGGTTAGCTTTGTTTATTCTGTTAAGTGGCAAGGTTTTAAGGAAAACAGCAGCGGTCATGTTAATATGTATTTAGAAAACAACAACATAGATACTTATCAGTCCAGAAATTATTTTTAAATTGAACTGTTTGAAAACTGAATTAAACCAGGCGTGGTGATATAGGTCTCTAGTGTTAGCTGTCTGGGAGACTGAGGCAGGAGGGTAGCAAGTTCAAGCCTAGCCTCAGATACTTAGTGAGACCCTGTCTCAAAATAAAGAATAAAAGGTGGGCTAGGGATGTTACTCAGTGTGAAGGTCCTGAGCTCAAGCCTTAGTATCACAGAAAACAAAAAATAACTAAAATGAGCTAATTAAAAATATGTAAGGAAGACTTTTAAAGTAGAAAATGAAACAATTATGGGTTAATGAACAGAAATAATGAAGATAATAAAATGAACATTAATAGTACAGTATTTGTATATTTTTCAGTTTCATACACATAAATTATTATATTTCCTAGGCAAGTAAAAAGATGATAAATTTTAATACTTAGATTTGGTTTGCATATAATTATTAATGATTTAGTTCTGTACCCCACCAAAACTAAATTCTATGAAATTAGGATGTATATGTTTTACAGTAATTGATAATCACATATAGCCATATGTATTGATCTATAATGCTAGCATTTTAAAATGTTACATTTTTTCTCTATCATCAGTTAGGATTGGGCCAAATAAAAATGGGTAGATTTGTCCTTCACTAACGCATTTGAAATGGCCTTTTGTATATACCTCCTTGTCTTCGTCTTTTATAAATCTTTTATTAATAGTGTCTCCATTGTTCCATGAGAGATCTAATTAGCATTAAAATAAATTTATAATTTTGTACTGCAGAATTCATTAATAAATAGGGTATGATTAACAAGATAAGAACAATGTTATGCAATAAAGAAAATGAAATCACATATTGTAAAATATGAATATTCATAAAAGAAGAATTTAAAGGAGCACTCAATGTATTTGTCATTTTTAGCTATTTCTTGATTTCTACAATTTTTGCTTTGTATGTATGAAAGAAAATTTTGATATACATTGAAATATAGATCAGTAATTTGAAAGAGTAAATGTATCTTCTTAAGTATTCAGTCATTTATTAAGGTGTAAACAATTTTAAACACTTTTAAGCCTATTTGGTATGTGAGTTCATTTAAATGTTTTTAAATAGAATCTTTTTCACATGAGGTGAGTAGGTTAAAGATTTTAAATAACCAATGATACATTCTTTCTCAATAGGTTGCTTTGTTTTCCTAACCTCTATGTGGCCCAAAATATCTTCACACCTTTTACCTCTTTCTGTTTTCTTGTTAATTCCTTTCATCTTCTATATAAGGATTCCTATTAACAATGATTATCAGGACCTCAGTTACAATCATTATTTTTTTACCACATATAAGATAGCCAGTTATATATATCAATCCCATGTCTGTGGTTATTGAACTTGGGAAGAAATTAATGAATAGAAATTAGAAGATGAGATGAGTATATTTTACATATACTAAGGCTCATTTTTACTTAGTTTAATCTTTCGATCTTTTGATCGTCTACCTATAATTGAGGTCTAATTCATCTATCTTTTCCTTTTGCTCTCTTCTTTTGAAAGCATGGCTTCATACTATTTTGAATATCATAATTCAATAGTAAATATAAGGTGTCAGGTTGTTTTTGAAATAAAGTATATTTGTGAGTCAGAGAAAATTCTAGAAGTGCTAGGATGATAGAAGCGTCTCCTGCGTTCCTTCCAGTACTTCTATATTCAGAGAAAAACAAAGTAGCTATGACTCTAACTGTAATCATTTGCTGGAAGTACCCAGTGTGCAGGAACCTGGTGGTGTCATCCCCGTCCTACCTTCAGATTTGAATTGCAAAAGGAATACATAAGGAAGGTAACTTCTTTGTGCATCTTGCTGCAAAGCACCCACGTGTAATTGTGGAATAGGCCAGTGTCCCTTGTCCTTTAATTAGTAAGGTACATAGTCCATCCACCAGAGCCGTTCCATTAACCCATTGTTATTGGTCAGATTCCTTGGTACACTGAATGGATTGCTGAAATTTCACATGAATATCTGCCTAAGCCAACCCTGTTTTTATATTGGCTTGTCACGCCTCCAGTGAGCTAAAATGAGATTGCGTTTCTGCCATGTAGCATAACATGATGAATTAACAACCCAAGAATGGCATTATAGGCAAGTTTCTGCATACATAACTTTTTTTTTTCATTTGTTTGTGCCTTCTTTCTACAAATAACGTTCAGTACCTATTATGTTTCATTTTGTCCTGGTTGCTGGGCATACTTGCTTGCTAGGTCTCTGCCTTTTTCAATCTTACATTTGTTAGAGAAGGCAAAGGCAAACACTAAATAAAAACTAATTAAGGTCATTTTACGTACTGAGAAGTGCAAAGAAGAAAACTCAAAATAATGGGAGATACAGTGCAGCAGTGAGGAGTTGGTTTTTGTCTTGTATTTTTGAGCAGAGTCTTGATTAAAGTGGCAGAGTGAGCCACTTGAAGGTCTGGAGGGAGAGAGTCTGGCAGGGAGATAGCAGGGCACAAGCCTGTAGGGAAGCAGGTGGAGTTTTCAGAGAGTGGCAACTAGGTCAGTGTGCAGTGAAGCGAGCAGACGCCAGTGTGTGCTGGTCAGACCATGAGTGGGGCAGAGCAGGAGTGCCGTGCGTGCATCCTAATCACAGGCAGAGTTTCGGTTTCAAATGTGAGAAATGGGAAGGTTTTGAGGAATGTGACACAATGCACTATTCTTTTTTCTAAGAACATTTTAATTGCAATGTCGATAATAACAGTGCACTGTGGCTACTTTAACGCTCTTTCTGAATTACAGGAAATGTTGAAGAAGGCCAGCAGACATGTTTCTTAACAGCCATTGAAACGATGCCAACTATCCTACATTTCTGATCAGCTTTTAGCTCAGGTTTTCATTTCTGTTGAATGCTGATGTTCTGATTTTTTTGGTATATTTTGTAATCATATCACTTCATGCTGTATTAGTGACAATTATCCATAAAAATTTTGCATAGTAAAAAAAAAATAACCTGAAGACTTCAGAGGGGCAAGGAGGGGAGTTGTTGGGCAGCTTTTCCAGTAACCTAAAGTAGGGGTGATAGTCACATATACCACAGTGGTGAGATGGTTGGGTTCTGGATAGATTGAAGGAATAGTTAATGGAGGCTTCTGACAGAGTGAATGAGAGATTGAACAGTGACAGCCACGTATTTGGTTTGCGAAACTGGGAAAAATAGTTTCTATTGATTGATAGGGGAAAAATTTGAAAGAATAGATTTAATGGGAAAACAATATTGTTAGACATCCAAGTTAAGATAGCACATGGGCAACTTTAAATATAAAATGGATATCAAGTTAGAGGTTTGGGTTATAGCTATGATTTTGGGAGCCATCCTTGTAAACAGAGCCAGATAAAACTATGAGGTGGGCTGGGGTCACAGAAAAAAAACAAGTATAGGTTATGAAAGAGGTCAAAGGAGTATGAACTGAACCCTCTAACTTAATTTAGAAATTTGGAAAGTGAAGCAGCAGGAGATTAAAAAAACAGGAAAAATAGAGAAAATCGTGGAATACAGTGCCTTCTAGTGTAAGTTAAGAAAGTGCCAGAAGGAGGAAAATAGTAAGAGTGGAACGATCACCAGATTTAGCAGTTAAGAAGTCACTGTGCTGACTGTCCACAACAGTGGTGGTGGCGTTGCAGTTTTGGTGGTGTGGTATTCTGCTTGGAGTGGATTCAAAGGGAAGAACAGTGAAGACAGTGAGTACAGAAGCCATGGGAAGAGTTTGGCTGAAAAGGAGAGAAAGGAAATAAAAATCTAGAGCTGACAAAAGAGGTCAGGGACAGAACATGTGAAGGATGTATGGGAAACTGTGTGTTCTCTTTTTATTTTGTAAATCCAGGTCTACCACTTTGCTGTGGACCCAAACCGTCTGCCTGTGGTTTGCCAGGCTATCTATCAGTGTTCTGTGGCTTAGCTACTAGGTTTTAGAATGAAAGACTTTGATTGGAAGGGCCCTTAAGAATCGTTTAGTAAAACTGCTTTCCTTTACAGATGAAGAGAGGAATTGTAGAGAGAGGACAATTAAATTTTTCAACTCACAGAATAGCACAGCTCTAGTCTAGACTCTCAGTCTCTTGCATGTATGTTCCATACCGTTTCAGATTATTGATGTTTTCCTTGCATGGGCCTCAACCATTTGTGTTCTTTTAAACATTAGCTAAAGATTGTGTTCAATTTGACCAGTATTTGTTTTTTGCAGTGTTGTATACTAGGTAGCAACTGAGGCGGGAAGGATGAATAAAATGTATTTCTGAGCTTTGGGAAATCTAAAGAAAAAATAACGAAATAAATGATAACAAAACATAACTAGTAAAATTGTAGCATGGAATTTATATAAAGTGTCCTAAGGTTGTGGAACATATTCAGGGTCAGCTTTGAAAAGGGAGACAAGTTTTGAGGTGTTCTGGGCAGGCTTTCAGCTCAAAATATTTCTCCCACTACCCATCATAGTTCTTCATCCGTTACTGTTCTCTCATAGTTTATTTTAATAATACAAAGCTTATAGTGTTCCTAGAATATTGAAATATAAATATTCCTGATGGGACCAGCCTGAGTTGTTATCTCATTCACAGCAAACAAGTGAGTAGACAAAATCAGGTTGCGGGAAGAGATATGTCAAGTATGGTAAATGTGGTCCCTCCCTCTGATGGTGGAGTAGTAGTTACCCTGGAAGGGTAGTAACGGCAAACTGTCCATTCTGAGTAATATTACTTATTCTGTAAGTGTGATATAAGTTACTTTCTTAAATAATTTGGTATATTTAAGTTGCTTAAAACAATATTTGTCATTTATGAAGTACAATACAAAAGTGTTAGCTATTATTACTATAATTTCCTGCTATAAAGTGCTTTCTTGCTATTTTGGTATTTTCAGTGCACTATCTAAAAATATTAGTGTTAGAGTTAAAGTCAAGTTAGACATGATTATGATCCTTGTCCTGAACCAACTCTTCAATATATAGAGAATTTTGTAATTCTTTTAGAAATTTGTAATCTTGGTTCTATTCTTGATCAAATAGCTTGCATAAAAAAGAGTATCAGGAAAAAAAAACAGTATCAGAGTAGAAGTCACAGGATTGGATTGCAGTATAAATTAGTTCATAATGCTCTAATACATTAATATATTTGTGCATGTTTCAACACACATGTAAAAATTGATATACAGATGTTTGGAGTGCTTTTTTAAAGTCTGAGTGCTGTTTAATCACGAAGACTTTTCTTACTGTTTAAAGAACTCCAATTGCAAGTCACTTACTTGAGTCTTAAGGTCGTTTTTACCTGTAACTTTATGACCTTTGGCAAATCTTTTAATTTGTCTGGGTCTCAGTTTTCTCTTCCGTAAAATAAAGTATTACACGAGGATTTTAACAGAAGTTAATTGTTTTTGGAGATGTGACTCCAAAAACAGTCCAATGTCTCAAATATCTTTGTTTCCAATTTGTTGTTTATATTGCTGTTGCCATGTGTTAATATTGCTTGGTTTTGGAAAGTTAGCAAATATAACCTAATTGACGGTTAGTGGTTAGTCACTGTCAGGATTTTATACTAAATCCTGCCTCTTAAAATATCATAGCACCCAAGATACATAATGAGATGGAAGAAAAAATATAGTGTTTCTTCAAGCTTTCAATGTGTAGTCACTTGTATTATTCAACTATATTTTACTTTATAAATAAGAAGGAAAAGAAAGGGGAGGAGAGGAGAGGAGAAGAAAGGAGGAGGGAAAGTGGGAGGAGAGGGAGCAAAACAGCAAATGGGTACAAAGGAACTCAAAATAGTAATTTTGACAGACATGTAAAAGGTGCTTGTTTCTGTAGGCATTCTAGGAATTGGACACTGTTTAGGATGGTAGGTTGTAGAGAAGGATGTGGGACCTTTGCTTCGCTTGTTGCCTATCTGCATTCTTACAAAAGCTTGTGGGACATGGAAAATGTTAGTACCCTTATCTTAATCTCTGAATTAGATTAATTAATATCTAGTAGGCATAGACTTACAGTGAAATAGATGGGTATTTCCTAAATACACCTATCTCTCCTTATTTAGATAAATGACCATGCTTCCAAAATTAATATCAGAGCTTGTCAAGGATAGTTTACATTATCAAGGGTATTTATGATGTGTTTTGATTTGAACGGTTATTGAGTGATATCTGTATTATGGAAAAGTAAGGTGTACATTCAATCTAAATGTAAGACATACATTTAAGATTTTTCTGTACCCATATATAATTCTCAAACCTAAGTGAACCAGTGCGGCAGTTTAAGGACTTGTAAATAGAAATTTTCTCATTTTTCCTCAAACTTTTCATTATTTTTTGTGGTGACATTTCCTCTTTGTTTTAGTTTTCTTCTTTTTTTAGTCATCTTATGTCTTCTACGTGTCCAGAGTCTCAAGTGACTAGTCAGACTAGATTTAGGAAAGAGCTCACTCCCACTGCATATCTTTCTGTAAATTGCATGAATTTCCCAAGGCCATATCATTATTGGCATCCTGCACACAGTGTTAATGCTCCCTTCTTCTCTTTGTTGCGAGTAATAGAATCTTAGGAAGTTGATACAGTACAAGAGAAAGAGTACACACTTTTTAACTTTGCTCAGGGCCATTCTGTACAGAGCATCAATTATATGACTTTAGGCCTTCACCTCGTCGTTAATTCTTCTGAGAAAAGGAAATCAGCACATTTTTTCTCATTTATAGTATGCTGGCTTTAGAATCTAGTAAGGTAATATATGTGAAATTGTTTGCTAACTAGGACAATGGTTCTGTTCTTATGCTTCCTAATCAGCCCTCTGTTTTCCTAATCGGCTTATTAGAAGGTCTTGTCTGTGTTTATAGGGTCAAATGTGATCATAGGTGTTAAGACACTTTATATAAATATAGACTTGCTAACACAGAAAGTTGTGGTCTTTAAGTCAGAGTTTGGTATAGGACTGAGTACCTGATGTGATGGATACTACCTGGATGGATACTATAGTTACTTTGTAGGCATGTGGGTTTGTTAAATGGTGCTTATAAAAAAATCATCTTGGCTGGGGATTTAGCTCAGTGATTAGAGTGCTTGACTTGCAAGCACAAGGCCCTGAGTTTGATCCCCGGCACCAAAAAAAAAAAAAAAAAAAAAATCATCTTATAGTTAACATGTAAATAAAATCACTTAAGATTATGCATTATTTATTAAAGCAGTCATCAAGATTTCCCATCTGTAAATTAAAGTCAGGATAAATATAATGATTATTTTAGGAATTTCAAATCTTAACGATTATTCTTATTTTTTTAAATTTTAGGAATAAGTTTTAATTGTATATCAGTTTAATTATATAACACTTAAGAAACAGATTCACAGTTGAACTCAATGAAATTTTTAAGTATTTAGTAAGCATCTTGGTGAAAAAAAAGTTAACTTGCTAGGAGAAACTTTTTTCCTACTCAAATAGTTCTTAGTTTTTATCAGACTGATATATATTTATTCAAACTAATACGAATTAAATTATATTATGTATCTCTGATTTTTACTTCTTATTTTTTGATAGTGGGTTTACAATGTTATGGGCTAGCTCTCTCCTTGAATTTCATTTTTAAAGTGTTTAATATGTCAGATTAGAATATTATTTTTCAACACTTACTATAAAGAACTTTTAATAGAAAAGTCTCCTTAAAGTGTTGCATGCTCAGAATTTTTTCTGTCTTTGTTTAATTTGACTAAAACAACTTTAAATTTGAACATATTCTTATAGCAAACTAATTGGTTTTTAATTAAATGTTTTGTTTTAATTATATGAGCTATAAATTTAAAAAGGGCTAGGTATGGATAACTCTTAACATTTTTTTTAAGTGGCGAATTAATGCGTTGTGATTAGTTGTGCTCTTTTTATGATTTTCATTCTGTTTTAAAGCAGATAATTGAGTTTCAATACGGAGTTTAAGAGTAGCTACATTTGAAACTTGCGGGAAGTCTTCCGAACTGTCAGTGTCTCAATTTCATCCTGTCTGTTATAGGTACTCTTCCACAAAGTCTAGTTTATCAGTCTATTGCTCTTTGTTTCTTTTTTCTTTTTTTTCTTTGTTTCTTTTTGAGAAGAGAAATAAAAGAAAAAGAAAAGAATTCAAACCATAAAAAATTTCCAGTCCAGAACCCTAAGAAGCAAGAGTGACTATAATTTCAGAGCTGGAATAATCTTACAGATTTTTCAGGATCAGTTTTTTCTTATTTTTCAGAGTCATTTATTTATTTTACAAGTCCTTATCAATTGTCATAAATACACATTAACATCAGACTAATAGGCAAAACCATATAAAATACATAAGACAATAAAGTAAGATACTAAATCAAGGTACACTTTCAGATACATTGTCTGTGCTGTATTACAGTAACTTTTTTTCTCTCTCCTTGAGGACCAGTTTCCTCATATCAAAAATAACAAATCCAGGGCTGAGGGTATAGCTTAGTTGTATAGTGCTTGCCTAGCATGCACAAGCCCTGTTTTCAATCTCTGGTATGGGAACTGGGGGTAGATATAATAATATATATGTATATACTGCAGACATACAATGTTGTACACACACGACAAATCCAGAGGCCAGACAAGCTATGAAATTTGCCTGAGGTGATAGACCTATTTAGTAATGGCGCTGTTCCTGAAAGCCAGCCTCCTTGGCTGAGTCTAGTGGTAAACTCACTTTCTTTTCTAGCAGTCATTGATAGCTTTAATTCACTCATTGTTGTATTGACTGGTATTTATAAACTTAGTTATTGGAGTTTTTCTTACTGGCATATCATAATTTTATTTGCTCATTTCAGTCTTTCAACTCAACTGACTATAGGCAGTTTATCTTCAGCTAAAATATCCACTCAAAGAAACTGTTTAAAAATCGAGTGTTTTTTTTTTTTAAGTTTTTTCCTCCAGACTTCAGAATATACTCTTGGCCAATTTACACATTTTCAAATCAAGCAGTTTCTGTCTCTGGACACTCAGTCTTGCTTCAAAGGTAGCATGTCTTCTGTAACTGGAAATATCACAACTTTATCAAATGGCAAAACATGAAACAGCTTCTAAAATGGTAACTGTCACATTTGATCTTGGGCACAACTCTGTGAGGCTTACAAGATCTTTCATTATTGCTTATTGCTAGGTAAGGAAAAGTACAAGTCATTCAGCATTACTAGTCTGTTGGTTTTTGTGTTACTACAGATTAACTTTGAGGAGCTGATCGTTTCCTTGTTCTTATATTAAAGACAACTAGAGTTTCAGAAAATGTTTGTATTCCTGAAGGGTTTTAAATTTTCTCTTTCCATAAGTAGTTGATTGAAATACAGCATTTTTATCTGGGTTGCATACCCTTTGAAATCCTATGTCTTTATCCTATTATTTACCATTTGGACAATTGGTGCAAACTGTATACCAAGGTATAACTTTAGTACGACCAGAGAAAGAAGTTTGCTTCCTTGCAGCAGATGATTTATCTGGGGACCAAACTATAGTGTCATATTATTAATAGCATTTACTTCAGGTCTGGGAATTGGAAATTCCTAATTCAGTCAACTCTAATATACATATCTCTATGTTTTATGTGTGTGCGTGTGTGTGTGTGTGCACAGCGCATGTGCTGGGGATCGAACTCAGGGCCTTGTGCTTGCGAGGCAAGCACTCTAATCACTGAGCTAAATCTCCAGCGCCAATTCTAGAATTGTAAGGAATCAAAGATAATAATGTATTCAAAATCTTCTACATGTCATATTGAAGTATAGGCATTTTTCCCACTTTTGGCAGTGGCTTTTTCTTTGCAGTATGTTTCATTTGCTTCACATTATAAAATGTTAGTTTTCTACAGTTTATGGTTAAAGGTGGACAACGTAACAGAACACCACATTTGGCATAATAAAACTTTACATCAGTTAGGAGGTACATGGGTAGTAAAGGTCCATTTGCCTTACAGTATAGCTTTAGAAATATGTGAATGCAAAGGAAAGTGGTAAGAGGAGTATTTGTTTATGAGAACTGCTATGAGAATCAGATGAGATGACAGCCAGTGAATCTTCTCATGCATGGTCTACTCCCCCACTCCCTGTCTCCATTCCTACTTCAGCCTTCTGCACTTTTTTCTTGAGGCACCCTGGCCTCAGTGCTGTTCAGGAAAATTACCAGACATGCTTCACTGCAGAAAATTTTCATTTGCGTATTCCTACCTGGATAATTCTGGCATAATTCCTGACCCCAAATATCTGCCTTACACCCTTAAATTCTTTACTCAAGTTGTTGCTGTCTTAGAGAGGACTTTGCCTTACTACCCTATCTAAAATTTCATCATGCATTGGACCTTTCGTTTGTGCTTTAGCTACCTCATGTTTCTCTTTTTAGCACTTATAAGTGTCTAAATCACAATATATTTACTTGTTTATCCTCTGTAAGTTGTACCTTTCTCGCTGAAATACAACTTTTATGAAAGTATGGCTTCTTATCTATTGTTTGTGTTATATCCCCAGTACCTAGATATGCCTAAGTGCTGAATATATATTTGAAGAATGAATGAATATTGTACAAATGTAGAATAATTCTAGACAATTTTAGATAAGGCATATAACTCATATTCAGTGATACCAAGCTGTAACTACTATATATTTTGTCTTCCTTTAATAAGATCTTTACTGAAATATTTCATAGCATGTAAAATTATTTCTTGCCTAATGAAGGTAGTAAATATGATAGTATAAAATGTCTATTTTTCTTATATATTGAACTGTTTTTATGAGTTTTCTCTTAATATGTAAAACTTCTATATTTACCTACAAACATTTAATGTTATAGTAGTAAAAAAGCTAATACTATAGTTCTTATGTCTAAAATACTTAATATCAGAAAGAAAAGATCTTTGTCATCCATTTTAATTATCATTAATTATCATTTTCTTCATACTTGGTCCTTTTATTTTATTGAAAATAGATTTTGAAATTTATTAAAAATAAATTTAAGTGCTTTGGATTTTTAAGACTGTAAGGAATTCAATCAATGTCATATTCCTATATTTAAAATGTTAACTACCTGTTTCATAGTATATGTGAGAATTTAGGGAACATACCTTAAAAAACCTAAACTACTTTTAGAATCTTGTGGTGCACATTATCTAATGTTTCTGACAAGCCCTGATTATTTTCTTTTTGATTTATACTAGAAGTTACATGGAAGGACCAGCAGAAAACGGTGAATGGTACAGTAACTGATGACAAACCATTGCCGAAAAAGAAACACCAATCTGAGCCAGGTTTGTCAGGGTGGGAGCCACGGGAAAGCATGAGACAGCTCATGCTTTTCAATGCGTGTGTCCTTCTTATACCTCATTTTTCTCGTTTTGGTGTGAGCTTTATAGTGTGGGGATCCCATGTAGATTAGAGTGGTGAATACTTTATTTCAAGATTTGTTCAGAAAAGTAATTGTACATATTTTGGGAAAATAGAATTATTTTATTGTTCAGATTGGTCCTTTAGGGGAAAAAATGACTAAGCACAAGTAAGTATCTGCTTTATCTATTTCATTCCCTTAATGGAGAGGTACTTGGCTTCTCTAAAAAGTACTATAGAAGCTCAATCTGTTATTTAAAGATTTTCTGTGTAAGACATTCTTATTTTTAAATTATGAATGTTATTGAAGTATTCATTCCATACATTTACAACGTTTGGAGCTGAAAATATTGCCAACAATAATGAGGAGGGATGGCATAGTTTATGAATTCAGTGAAAGTTTCTTCAAACCATTAACTCTGCCAGTGAATTGAAATGAAATATTTTTGTTTTGCTTTTTCTGTTCTATTTTTGGAGACATTTAAGTAGAGAAAGGAAAACTTCTAGTGTGGAGGAAGAGTAAAAAGAAGAAATGAAGTTTTAGAGATCAGTCAACTGAATAATCAGTACTGTTTTCAAGCACTAATTAGATGAGTACATTAAAATTTAAAATTCAAATAGAATTTTACCAATTATATCATTATTTTTTTGAAAAAGCTGTCTGTAGTCATGGTGTAAATGTAGTATGTGATGATTTATTCCATCATAGGGCTCTAAAACCTATATTTGAAAAGGTCAATATATAAATTAATGTATTAATAAGTATTTATCACACTGTAGCTGTATACCAAGAATTGAAGATGGCAATGAATTACTGCAATAGAAAAAAGAGACAAAGCAATTGTCTTCACAGAGTCTACGTCTGGCAAAAATACGCAAATTAAAAAAAATTATTATGCTAATTATTAAGCTATTAACAATTGTGGTTAGTACTATTAAGTAGAAGAATAGGATGCTTTGAGAAAACTTATCAATTATATAGTAAGTCTGGAGAACAAAGAAAGGCAGCAAATGACAATCTAATTTCTATTTTAGTAAAACAATACATATTGAAAATGTAATAAACTAGAATTCACTTTGAGAACTTAAATATATTCATAGAGTTGTAAGAAAAATACCGTGTTTATTCAGATCTTCACTTAAGAATCAGTTTATGTGGAAAATAATAATTGATATATTTTGGAGAGATTTAAGAGTAAAATATACAATTAATGTGGTAATTTATATAACAAAAATTAATGCTGTGAAAACGTGTCCTTGCTATCTGTGTCCTGTGGGTCATCCTGGGTCATAAATTATTTGTCTTGTTTGCCATCAGATCCAATACAGAATATGTTTGTAGATATACATATATCTACATTTGTACATTAAAATCATGAAGCAGTGCAATGTGTGGCTAAAAATTTTTAAATTTAGCAAATGCAAAAAGAACCAAAAAAATGCAAACATTTAAAGATGTAATTTAAATGTGTTTAGTTTATTCTCACATATACTATATGTATATTTTATCACTTAAGCCTTCCGATTGAATATAGCCTATGTGTGCAGTAGAGGAAATTTAATTAGAACGCTTGAACATTGCAGTTAATTTCTTTGCAGACTTTGCTATTTTGGAAGCGTATGTTTTCCTGTATACTAGGAAAATTGGTCCTCTAAATTCAAATCCTAAATGTCACAAATAGGTGATATTCTGTTAGTAAAATGTTAAATTTTTAATGTTTCATAAATATTCTTATTTTTACTGAAAGATAAGTAGTACGTATAGCTACTATTTTTAACTATTGAAATTTTTGACCGATAAAATAGGAGGAAAGCAATGGAATATCAGGTTGTGCTTATTCCGTCGAAATAACCATGTTTATGAGGCTGAACTTTACAAAAGACATGTTTGGAGCCATCGATCTTACATTTAAGGACATCTGTGCTGCTGTAACTAATTATAAAACTGCTTGTTTTATAATTTTCATGTACTAAAATCTAAGACCTCATCTTTCCTGAATCATCAGGAGTTTATTTTTGTGGACTTGCAGCACTGGCATGCGGGCCTGAGTGTGGGGGTGGTTCGGTGTCAATAGTGCGCATTGTTTGCCTTCTCCACCGCTCTTCTCCGAAACTCTTATGCCGTAACAATTTTACCATTTCTGGGAAACACACTAACAATGAAACTAGCATTTGGAATTTTTTACTTTAAATATACAACTGTAGTACCGAAAGCCTGCCTGGCAAAATGTAGACTAAAAAAATGAGTGAAATCTTTGGATGAATTTAAGTATTATGGGTAGTATCTGCTTTTTTTAGAGAAAAATCTAAACATTTCTGAACTCTGACGTCTTGAGAGGGTTATTACCAAGAGCAGTGGCTGACTTTCGGTCTCTCCTAATTGGTATCAGTATAGATAACAGTCCCTAGGAGGTATAATGATATTTATCATATTAGTGACCTTGATGTCAGCACGAAGCGCAGAAGTCTTCAGATAATTTCAAACCCCAGAATTTATGGATACTGTTTAGTCTACATCTTCCTTATGTAACATGTGGATTAGATTTTGTTCAGGCCTTAATCAACCATTCTTAATATAATCCGTTGTTTACCTTTTAAATGAGCAGCCTAATACCAGCCAAGAATATGATGGTCTTGAATAATACATTGCTATTACGCATTGAAAACAAATGTTAAACTGTTGAATTTTATCATTTTTGCTCTGTGAGCTTATCTGTTCCTACAGTAAGTAAAAATGTATATGAGAAAAGAGCATGTTTCTATATAAAACATTTTAGCCACGTATTTTACATAGCACACCAAAAGTCTTTTGGGAAAACTAATTTAAATGAGAAGTTCTTGAGGCTTAATACATGTTTTGGAACTAGTACCATTTCATGAATTCTCCAAAATGAGAAACTCATGAAAAAATTATCTTGGACTTAAGTAATTGAGAATCTTCTTGGAAATGTAATGTTAAATGTTTACTCACGTGTTTGTTGATTGACTCTATTCTTAAGTGGATTATCACTCTTGATTTGTTATTTTCTAAGTGTGAGGTATGTTTTTTACTAGGAAAATATTGAATTGACTTATCCTTATTTTAACTACTCTGAAACAAATGACAATATTTTCACTTTGCCGTATCTTGTGAGAAAAATAAGTCTGACTTTTTTTTTTTAAATCAGGGCAATAAAACACTTTGCCTAGTGTACTATGTGATTCTGTAATATTTTGCAAATTGAAAATGTTCAAAGTAAGTTATATTTAACCTCTTACTGTAACATGCTAACTTGTGCATAAATCCTTAGTTTTCACATTGTATGACTTAATCAATGTATTAATCTTTAACTTTTCCCAATATGGGCCCTTTCAGATTGTATTCTTTATTGAATTTACACCTCTGGTGAGGGTTGGGATTTTTCTTCAGTTAGTTTTACCTTCTGAATTGTGTTTTATAAAATTCATCTTAAAGCAAAATAAATACTCAATGATATATTTTGCTAGTGATTTTATAGTTTAAGATTTTTCTTGAGTATTTTCATATTTTCTTTCCTTTTATTCTTTACTTTTATTCTTGGTATTTTGAAATTTCTTAAAAGTACTGTAGACATAATTTATTTGAGTCTAAAGCAATTTCTAGAGTAATTTTCTAATTTTATACTAACTTAACTTCTCCAATTTGGAAAGATGAATTGAGTTGTATTTTTAATTATTATTAGGTATTTTCTGACTGTTTTCTGAATTGTTGGAGAGTAGATGTGTTTTAGTTTTGGTGGAGAAGAAAAGTGATGCATAACACATTAAATGTTTTATAATGCACATGTCAATTGAGAAGTTTTTGGAATTAAATACTGCTAACATCCTCATAAGTAAACACTGTCTCCCTTCCCTCTTATGAGGGGCTGCTTCCAAGATCTTGTTCTGCCTGGTGTTGCCCTTAGGCCTTTGTATGTAGATGCTATCTCGATTCTTCTGAACTGTGTCTCTTCTGTTTCCAAAGAAAGCCCTCTCAAACTATATTAACTTTGCCAAATCCTTGTATTATGGTTCACTTTTATTTATGCTGTTTCTAATATACGCATTACTAAAAATCATTAGGCTTCTGTTTGTTTTTGTCAGGGACATTTGCACAAAATGCTTTTCTCTCAAAGATATATGTTAACTCATGTACAATTAAATCTGATAACTTAGTGTATCCCGTTGTATAGTCATACGTGGGAACGTTAGCCAAATCAACTTTTCAGGTAGATGTCAAAAATCCTTGGTGAAAACCACATTAATTAATGAACTGCATACATTTGGCTTTTTAAATCAAGTTGATTACAGATTATCATTTCTGCTTGACCTTGAGATATGTGTTCAATTGAAATATAATAATTAAAACATAATTGGCACGGGAAGGATTTGGGGTTTGCACAGAATTTTATGTAACAGCTGATATGTTCATTGTCATGATCTGTTTATTTATATGTTTAATGTACAGTATATCTATAATAGGTTTTTCTTTAGAAAACCAAAATACAAACAGCTTTTGAGTATATTTATATATACTCATATATATATACACTCATATATATATGTATATAGTCTGTTATAATTTGTTTGATTAAAAACCAGTCTTTTCTATAGTTTACAACTTGATGATACCTTAAATTTTAAAATATTTGTTGAAAACTCATTTGGTGTTTATGTATTATTATATCTCATAAATTTGTTTTATTTCATTGTAAGCAGCAAGAATATTTTATTTCATATGAAATCATGAACAACAGCAGACAAAGTACTCTATACATTGTCTTTAATAAGTCCTTCTATTTGCTAAGTCTAAAATATCCAGCCATAATTATGGCAGTAATGGGCACCTGCAAGAGAGAATACTTTTACTATCCTTAATAGGTCTTACATGGTCATGGCTAAATGGAGAGTCTGGTTCATTGATACTAGAGGAGTCTGGTAGCTAGTCAGTAGTTAAGTAAAAGATGAGCAGTTTTCTTTGAAAGGAATTGGCTTTGACCATACTGAAAAGTGTGTTTGACTGTAGCATGGCCATGAGAAAAGGAAAGGTAGAGACGGGAAGAGTGGAGGGGCTCCTTTTAGACTTCATTCAGGGTTCACTGGAGTATACTATTGATTACAATACTGTATGTAAAGTAAGTATTTATAGCTTATTATCATTTACATGAGACATGACAGCTGAAACGAGATTATTGACTGTGTGTTTCTGTTAAAAGGAGGCTATTTTAATGCAAATAGTGTATAACAAAACTGTAACCACAAAGGAAGCATAAAATTCCTCCTAGAAGTTTTAAGTATAGTTTGTATACATTGAAATTTTATTATTTCCCTAAATATTTTATCTGATAAGTATATGTTTTATATAAGCTTAAATTATTAGTGCATCATATTCACATAGAGAATGGAAAAATGATTTAATTGATACTTTTTGTTAGTATTGAGATCATGGTCACCATTTTATTTTTATCCCCTTTCAGCAATGTAAATTTGTTTACTATCTAAAAATTGTTTTAAAATTATTGCTTCTAAGGTAAAGTTACCATATTCCATCCATGAATAAGCACATTGGTGTGTTATTTGACCAGTTGTGGCATGCACCTCTTTTTAAAATGTCTCTAATTGTGTAGACTGTATAATAAACGTCCAGTTCAGGTATCACCGTGGCAGGATTTTTTTGTTCTTCCATGTTTGACTTGTTATTTCAAATGTTTGTATTGGGTCAAATAATGTCTAGTAGAAAGAAAATTGGGTAATCAGAAATCTTCTGTTCTCTTTCTGGCTCTGCCACTGAACCTGTTCTGTGGCCCTGGGTAAGTCACCTGGAACTCTGTGTGCCTCTGTTACTCACTAAAATATATTCATGAATTAGTTGACAAGATTTTTAATGTTTTAAATCAGTATACTGTGAAAACCATTTTATCAATGCCACATGAACTTATCCAAGATACAGGGAAATATTTGGTAGAGAAAGAAGTTTCATTTATTTTATATGTTTTCTGAAGAAAATGTTTTCTTTGAGATGAAGTATATGTAAATGATATTTTACACAATTCCTACCAATTTCCTTTTAACGTGTGAGAGAAGCTATTTTAGTAATATGATAAATGTGTATCTATGGACATTTAGTATGTAAACAATAAGCAAGATGTGATACAGTTCAACACTGACCTGTATTAATGAAATGCCTTTGATTTTTTTAACCTCATCTTCTTTTTTTTTTTTTTTTTGTGGTGCCGCGGATTGAACTCAGGGCCTTGTGCTTGCAAGGCAAGCACTCTAATCACTGAGCTAAATCCCCAGCCCCAACCTCATCTTCTTTAGGAAATGGACAGACTGGGAATGGAAAAGATGACATACATCATTTTAATGTGTATGAGCATGTTTCAGGGGGTTGCAAAGGGTTTTTTCTAGCAGTCAATCCTGTTAGCAGCTTCTGATTTGGAATAGAATTATGATGAGTACCTGATTTAAACAGGTGAAAAGTATGTTTGTATAATAATAAAAAGAACATTGTTAAGTGTCAAAATATAGCATTCCTTTTCCAATTTCCTATAATTCATATGAGGATGTCTCTTTTTTTTTCCTAAGAAAAAAAAGTTTTGGTCATCTTAGCACTTTTTTTTATAATGAAAACTTAGCGTTTTTCATAAAAATTGAGGTTTGTTGTAGGAATTATTTGTCTTGAGCTGTAATTTCAACAAATTAATATTCCAACATGTTTTTCCATCAATCACTTAAAAAGTATGATGCAGCTGCTGCAGAACTGAATGTGACAGCGGCTCGAGAATTTTGTTCTGTGTGGTTCAGAGCCGCCCGGGAGCTAGACGAGGAGGCTTTGATTTAGTGTTGTGTTATCCGTGTTAATCACATCAATATTAAACCACTAATATTTTTAAAGTAGTTTTTCTTCACATACTGAGTTGAGAAGAATCTTTTTTATTTCAAATCACTGTATTAAATATTTTGTAATTTCTCCACTAGCAATGGGAAAAATGTGTTTCTAAAATATGTGCTCTGTCTATTGTAGTAGATACTGTATTTCAATAAGTAAATTTTAATAGGCACTTCAGTGATCTATAAAATTGGTGTTTTAAAGAATTTTCTGAATAAATAGACAGTATAAGGGAATATGATCAAACAAATTTGTCTAAATTGAAAGTTAATTTGAGTTTTTAATGATAACGTAAACTTTCAACCATTCTTCTTATAATGAATTGTATTATGTTTATTGCACCATAGTATTTTAATGATAATATTTTGTCGTATTGAAGTTTTTCAATGAAATATTCCCCAGTGATCATATTTTATTTTCACATTTGCACTGGTTAATTTGGGAAATTTAAACAGCATAGAAATCTATTAGAACTATTTTTAGGAACTTTTATTGCTCTTTTTGATGATGACTGTAACACTTTTCAGATAATTAAAATTCTAAGAGTGTTTTCATAAATTTTAAATTGACTCAGTTATGCCTTGAATAATATGGTTAGACAAGAAACACTGGTTTTACTAATGATATCTTTCTTCAGCATCAGTGTTCAGGATTGTCTGCACATAAATAATTGGAAACTTTTTAATCCAATTTACACACTAACTCTATTTTTCTGATTCTGCTAACCTATAGTAACTTAGTTATTTGCCATCAGCCCTTTGTATTCTTTTTTATGATATGTATTTGATGATATCTTGCCTACAACTGCACACAGGACTCTTTCTGAGAATGATTTGGGACCCTTTCCTTCAGTGTCACTCTTATTTGAGTACATCCTCTCACACCCATCTCCTTTGTCTATGTCTGTCCATTACATGATGTGGTCACAGAAGAAGTGGACTCCACAAGGAGAAGACATTCAGGTCTGTCTCTTCTACTGCTTTTCTTTGTTATATCTTCATTTATCTAACTTGTCCTTGAAAATTTTTACCATTTTTTGCTCATTTCATAATTTTTCATTCTTCTCTAGGATAAGAAAATGTTAACTATTGAAGGCATTTATATGTTCAACTCAAAACCAACTGCTCTAATTAGATGGATAAAATGAAGTAACTTTATGGAATATGTATATGTAATTTTTTTATAACTAAGTGCAGCTATATTAAATTAGTAAATAATCATAATTTATTTTATACCTTATTTTATCTTCAAAACTTGCTTTTACATTTTTAAAAGAATTTTAACTATTTTATTTCTATCATGAGTTCAGCAGTGTTCTAAATTATAGAGGATACCAAAGACCTAAGTCATATGCTAAAGAAGTTATCAACATCTTTGAAGAATTAAGAGTTGTGGGTAACATGCTATGTTTATGTGCCAATATGGTTGATTCTAACAGTATACTCTATGAAGCTGTCACGTCAAATAAAATCTGCTTTAAACAGATGAACAGGCAAGGGTTCATGGAATAGGTAACACTTGTGTTGAAATTGGGATATTCATTCAATACACATTTATTAAACACATGCTGTGTGGTACTGTTCTAGATGCTAGACATAATCAGGACACACAAAATAGCTACCTATCTTTTCTGACTTACTCTAGTGATTTTGCCTAAAAGATAAAAGTAATAATTATTTACAGGTGATATGTTATATGTGTAGGCATGTATATATACGAAAACAGGATATGATTGGAAATATAGTGAATGTTTAAATTTAGCAAAAATTTATTATAGTATAATAACATTAATCCCCTGGAAATACTCTCCCTCACTTCGAACACACACCATTGTTCTTGCCATTTTCTGAAGCAATTCTGGAAATTCTCTTTCATGAGTATTTTTAATTATACCATCATGGCTGCCTCTATGTCCTGAATTGATTCATAGTCATTTTGACTTTGAGGAAGAGCTAGAAGTCACATGGTGGCTGATCTGGTGAATAAGGTGGATGGAGACACACTGTCATATTTTTACAAGCCTGAGTTACCTTTGGATTGCACTAGGCAGTAGACTTTTTTCCATGTTTTTGATCACAGCTCATAAAAATACTCATAAAAGAGGACTTCCAGAACTGTTTAAGAAAGTGGCAAGAACAATTGGTACATATATTTGAAGTGAGGGAGAATATTTTGAGGAAACATTAATGTTAATATTAACGTTAATATATCTTTTACTGTAATAATTTTACAATTTAAATATTTACCATGTATTTTGGTCCCTGTGCTCATAAAAATACAGTGGAATCATGAAGATGATATATGACTGTTTCCACCTTGAAATAATGGATGTCAGCTTGAGAAAGATGCTGTAGAAGAGATGAATATTGAATTAATGTAAAAGGCTAAAAACATGTTGGCTTCTTGCATAGATCAGATTGCAGGCAAAGGAAACAGTATGCTTAAGGGCGTCCATCAAGTTTGAGAAGTAGACAGGGGCAGCATTCATGCAGATTATGTAGGCTCTTGAAGCACAGGGGGCAACAGAATAACAGTTACATATGTGTTTCTAGGAAGATTACTTTGGCATCTGATAAAAGATGGACTACAGTGGTATAAGCAGAAAGGTCATTTATGAGGATAAGAGATGGTAATAATCTGAGCTAAATTTATCTGTATCGGCAATCAATACATAAGGAGCTATGTAATATTTCCAAATCCATAGGTCAGTCACTAGGTGAACATTATTGATGCAGAAAGAGGAAGATAATCTCAGGTGTTCTGTGGAAAAGATAGAGTTCATTTTGGTGAGAGTTACATGGGCTATTCAAATAAAAGGATCTAACAACACCAGTTTGATACATAACACTGGAACTCAGAAGTCTGGGCTAGAGACTTCATTAGAGTATCAGCATTTGTGATTCTATTAGAATAAATAGAATTGTGAGTAGCATATGAAGAATAAGAAGAAAGCCAAGGGTCAAAATTTGGAGATCACCAACATACTACATTTAAGGAGAAGATGAAAGAATAAGTGCCACAAACTATGTCGAAAAGAACCTTTTAAAGATACTATTCATGAAAGAAGAAAATTCAAGAAAGGAGAGCACTTCAAGAAGGGATATAGTCAACAAAATAACATTCTAGAGAAAGACAAATATGTTTTCCTATGACAAAACTAATAATGATTTTTCCTGACTGGTTTCATCAAAGTTGTTGGAGATGCAAACCAAATTGAAGAAGGAAGGGAAGGGAGATTGAAAATAATAAAAAAAATGAAGATGATGACTATAAACTGGGCTTCCTAATGCTTGGGGAAATGATAAAGTGAAAAGTAGCTACCAAGGATGTGTAAAAGAATGGTGATAGTTTAGCAGATTGAAGACTCAAAACTTTCGAGGGCATGGGTTCTCTGAGATTGTGTGATTGGCTGATTAGCACATTTCCAATGTAATCATTTGGATATAAGGTTGGAGTTGTGCGAACAGTTGTAGAAGAAAGAAAAAAGAGTGCAGAATTTGAGGGTAGTTGTCAAGGAAGGTAGTTGAAATGATTTCCCTGTGAAGGGTGGTGTTAGTCATATCAAATCATGTTTAGACACAGAAGTTTCAATATACCAAGAGAGGGTTCAATGCAAACTGAAATTTTTGATGCTATTGAAGATTAACAGAAGGTTATTATCACTAATTTACTGATATTTAGATGTTTCTTTGAACAGCTTTCTGTAAAAGTTTTTCCCAGAGCAGTGCTGTGTTTGTTGAGGCTGAATTTTCCATTTTGTGGCAGAGATGAGTACAGCAAGGACTAGGATTTCTGAGTCCACAGTAAGAATGATTCTAAGCAATGTAGGAAGAACTGGGAAGGCAGGATTGACAATACAGAGTGGAGAGTGCTGCGCAGAGAATGAGTGCTGAGGGAAGGAAGAATGAGCATGGCATTTGGTAGTGGCAAAGCAAGGAATTCCAGCTAAGCTGAGAGGGTGCAGAAAATCCAGAGGTTCATGTGAGGGGTTAGCCAGGGAGCCTCCATGGTTTATGTGAAGATAGAGGGAAAGGACATACGCGAGATGGTTAGATTTTGGATGAAAGGGAATGTTTTATGGTTCAAATGTTAAGTTACAAATTTTCATTGTTAACTAAACACAATTTGGAGTTTTGGCATAACATCTGTGAACTATAGCTGTAGCTCTAAGCCTGTAATGCCTCATTTCCTTCTGGTGTATAAGAGAGTCTGAGCTTTCTGAATTTCTGTTGTGAACCTCCAATACTGTAAGTCCTGATTCTGTATGGACCAGCGCTGTAATTAGCATCCCGCACACTCACTTCAGCTTAGAGATCAGTAAGGACTAATGCATTCTGTTCCAAAGGAATATAGAGAATGTAATAAGAGGAGAAAAAGGAAATCATTCTAGAAGAGAAAGCAGTAAATTTTGTGACAAGCAATTCAGAACGGTTTTCACCAGTATTGTGAAAATAAGATGAAGCTAAAGCTTTTCAAAAATTAGAGTGCTTAACCAGTTAAAGACAGTATCTTTGCTAGTCTGTGACTCACACATACCAAATGAATATGTAAGTTACTTTTCTCTATCAACACTATTTATTAATACTTCATCCAAAATGTGGTGGAAACATAATTTCATAAGTCAAATAACATCCCTGACATATTAGGTCAAAGAGTGTGTTTTATGTTTTAAGCCACAATTACAAGACCTTTAATTGTGATAAATCCAAGGATATTCACTGTAGCTGCATGGTAAATGGAGGAAAGAAATCAATTACATATTTTGAAGCATCAAAGCAAAAGAAAAACCCACTTTGATTTAGCACTTGGAAAACATAGTCAAATTTCTTTTAAATGAAAAGTAACATTGTTCATTAATGTTTTTATTATTACTCATATTATTACTGTATTTTTCTATTATTCTTATGAAATTACATAAAATCTAATTTTTTAGATAATTGTTAAATAAGACTTAGAGGCGATTTAAACAGAGCCAACAATGAAAAAGAGACTTTTAGATACTATTCAGTAAGTTCACAAAATAACATCTAACCATGTTTCTAAATTCAAATTTCAATTACCCCCATTTTCAGAATTACTTGTAGACTCAGTCTACAATATCTACCAGTCTTAATGCTTGCAAAGTATATTAATTTTATTCATAAGGAAATATCAAAATCAAGAGGCATTTTGTCAGCTATATGTCAGATTTTTAAAATTATTGTACTGTGATATTTCTATTGTGTTTAGTAATTAAATTTTATAGTGATTCTGTGGTACCTCAAGAGTTTCAGAAAATAGGAAAAAGAAAAAAAATCCATTGATCTGTCAGGTATTAATGTTAATTTGAAAAGTTGAGGACAGTTTAGGTCGAATAAAGTTGAAACAGTAACAGCACGAGAATAAAGTGTGTAATTAGAAAACTTGATAAAATTATTTCAGATCCTGTCGTGGGTAGCTAAGGGAACATTTCAAAATTAATACAAATACAGTATTCTGTTTAGCTTTAAAATGGACTTTTTTGTTTGTTTTGTTTTATTTCTCTGATTATTCTAAGTGTCCCTGTTGAGGCTTAGCGTCCTAGTCTGTTCAGATTGCTGTAACAAAATGCCATTGAGTGGGTAGCTTATGAACAAGAAAATTGTATTTTTTACAGTATGGAGACAAAAGCACAGGCAGACTCAGTGTCTGACTGGAGCTGCTTTCTGGGTTTTAGACTGCCTTCTCTTCCCTGTGGTACCACCATGCTTGAGGGGCTTCAGTTTCTTGCGGGCCTCTTGTGAGGGTGGGAACTCCCAAAGCCCTCATGACCTCGTCCCCACTTATGGCTCAGTGTCCTGCTGCCTTACTTTGAGGGTGGGACTTCCACACAGGGAACACAGACATTCAGGCCAGGGCAGGAGTCAGTCCAAGCTTGTGCTGTAATTCTCGTCAGACTTGCCCAGCACTTATGACATGTTTTGAATCATACGTGCTTTCATATGACATTTGGTTGTGCGCATGTTCCTGAAAGATAAAGAGAAGTAACATTCACTGTAGGTGTAATGTAACATAATGTACATGTATGTACACATACATATTCACATTAAAACTATTCTTGAAAATTTCTAGTGTTTAATTTTTATCTGTCTTACAACACTTTCTGTCTATTTTCTGCTCAGTGATTACATCCTGTATTTAATAAACATTCAGTATTGTTGATGAAAGTCTAAGACAGAAATACTCAAGATTGTCTCAATAATGAAAATCATAACACTAGTACTATGTTACCAGAAAATACAAATCACTCAATTCATAACAGGACGACATAGTATTGACTCCACTCAGTACTGTGCTAGGTACCTTAGTTGTTACTTGATGGGAATATTTTATATAGGTTTAAGATTACAAGTTTTATTAAATAATTTTGTCGTACATTGAACCGACAGATTTTAAATGAAATATATGTATATATCATGTAAATTTAACATATGATAGCTCCTGTTGATACAATAGAACATTTAAGTTTAATTCACTAAGATATGTAAGTAGTCAAATAAAATAGAAGAGAGTTAAGACAGTTCTTGGAACTTGAAAGAGCAAGAATACCAAACATGGAATAAATAGTTGCCTATTGGCAGAGTAAATGACTCATTTAAAACAGAAAGTTGGGATGCACTGTTTTTTTCATTCTTTATTGATATAAAATTCTGTCTACATTGGAAGATGAAACCTTAATTTAATATGTAACTGATCAGTTTTCAATATATTATTTATGCATTTTAAATACTGTAACATTCAGTTTTTCCTAGGCCTGTCATCCATTTTAACTCTGTTCTAAAAATTTTCCTCTATCAGAGGAAATATTTGTTCTTGTAGGAAATACTAGTCTGAGAAGTATTATAAGAGAATAGACTCTGGAACTAGACTGCCTGGTCAGTTCTACCATGTTTTTACTCTGCAGCTTTAAGAAAATTCCTCTCTGTGTCTCAGCTTCCTTGCTGCTGAAGTGGGGATAATAATAGTACTGCCTCTAAGGATTATTACAGTGATCATGTTAGTTAACACAGAGTACACAGAACACCTACAAACTGTGCTTAGTACATAGCAAGCAATATGTAAGTGAGTCTTTAATTGTGTTATTTTATGAAAGTGTATTAA
Source organism: Hystrix cristata (assembly GCA_004026905.1). Classification (NCBI taxonomy): domain Eukaryota; kingdom Metazoa; phylum Chordata; class Mammalia; order Rodentia; family Hystricidae; genus Hystrix; species Hystrix cristata. Next base: position 77,932 of record PVJO010001937.1, read on the forward strand.
AACTTTTTTTATTTTGACTCAAGTATATTGAAATTCTTGCATTTTTAATGTTGGGCATTCTTTCTATGTTCAACCATTACTTCTTTTCATTATATGCATTGAAAACATGCTAGGTTGTGGCTACCAGTTGCTGCAACTCAATGTATTGAGATATCTAACACCCAGTTGCTTTTACAAGTTATATATTACAAAAAATTCTAATTGAAAAATGTGTAAAGAATATGTACAGATATTTCCCAAAATAATAAAGTAAATACCTGACAAAAATTCATTTAAATCCAAAGCAAATAAGTGAATATTATTTTAGATGAAATATTTTACATATTTAAAAACTAGAGTGTGAGTATTATAAGAAGGTGGTGGTAAATTTTACTATAAACTTTCTGTAGAGCAGTTTTTCAGTGTAAAACAAGAACCTTAAAAATGTTCACAGATTTTTGACCTGGACCTAATGGAAGTATAAAATTAAGTAAAAATGTATGTCCAAAAAGTTGTTAAAAACATGCGTAGCAATACAAAGAATGTTATCATACTGTCGCAATGGCTAAGTAAATTTATTTATACAAGTCTTAGCTATTTAAATTAAGAGTTTCATTGGCTTAGATTTTAGAAATATTTCTTTTTTGGTAATTTGAAGTAAATTGAAAGTGAGATCTATAAAGAACTTTTGAACTCAATTTTGTCTATGGTAGATAATAAAAAAAAATAGTTCTCAATTACTGCTTTATGCCACAAGTTTATTTTGCAGGTAAATATTATTAACTCTGTATTTACATTTTATGTTTATTATCAGTAAGTTGGTAGGTTTTGTGATATAGTTTCAAATCTAAATCTAATACATCAGTAATCTATAAAGAATTAACTAACGAATTTGATAATACCCATTTCCAAGATTATTTAAAAACAAAACATTGAATAGAACTGAGCATTAGACAGCATTTATTGATCACTTTAGTTGATCATCCTGTCATCAGAAACAACACAAGCTGCTTAATTTTAGATATTTTTAAACAAATAATCATAGTTATCTAAAAGAACAATAAAACATGTAATGTTTTATTCTCTGTTGGCTGATCTAGGGACATGTTGGTATTGCAGTACACTAAGAGATCTGCAGACCTAAATGGTCTTAGACTAATCTCTTAATGTTCTCCATTCACAAGACTGAGAGTTGAGAAATGGTGTGTGTGTGTGTGTGTGTGTGTGTGTGTGTGTGTGGTTTTAATTAATAGGATCAGAATAAATGACTTGCCAATGTGCAAATTAAGCAGTACATTCTTAAAAAGGAAAACAAGCAAAAAACTGTGAGCTGCTATTTTTCTCAGATAGGACTGAAGGTTTGTGTTAAAAATTAATTTTTTATGAAGTGCCCAGTAGGTGGCCAAAATATGTATTAATAAAAAGCATGAATTCATCAAACTATTCAAATTTTCTCCCCTGTACAATTTTTATTATTCTAAAATACACAGTTTGTAATTAAAAGTATTGTAGCCTATTCTATGTTTAATGTGTTTATAATGAAAATATTAGTTTTAAGAATATGAAGCCATGGCACAAACTATTACAGTCTTCTTATGAAATAGCCAAATAACCAGCAAATTTGACTATGCAATACTAAAATCATTCTGTAGTTATCATAGTGGTGTATTAAACTGTGATGTAACATCATTGCCCTACACACAAGAGAAATTATTCATACAATTTTAATCCTAGTGCTGTTTAGGTTTCACGCCCTAATAATGCATTTGTTTAACAACTATCTACAAAACATTTATGTCTCAGCATTATTCTAGATACTGGGGACATTACGGTTACAAAGATAGATAGCATCTTTCCCTCATGGGAAATTTTCGACTTCCCTGAGCCATTTGAAGCTGAAGTTTAAACTTGCGTGATCAACATTGGGCTGGAGTCTGTCCTCAGTGCTAGCCATGGGGAGGCCTGATCTGTGATGAGGGCGGGAATGTAGACATGCTAAAACCGGGAAAGGGACGGAGCACAGTAGAAAGGGAGCCATCCTGGAGGACTGGTGTGAAGGCAAGAAGACAGGAATCTAGAACCTGGAAACTGGCTGTCCAAGAGACAGCACAGTCTCTGTGGAGTTTGATTTAGGACTCAGAGTCACGGCATTCAGAGTGAGACATTCGGAAGATGTTCTGATGCCTCTTCATCTGATACCTCTAGTTTTCTCTGATAGTGACCTCATCTAATTTTTATTTCTCTTCATTCTCACTATTAGAAAATGTTTCTTATTCTTGGATAATTTCATATGCCTTCCTTTGAATTTTGAGGATGTGCTCTGTATAGTTATTCTAGTATCCTTGACCCACAACAATTGTCAGTGACATCTTCGCAAAAGAAATTTAGTGTCCATGCACTATTTAAATTCAAAATTTAAATATTCATTGTAAATGATTATTCCAACATGATGATTCTGATATGATTAAAAATTTGAATATCACTTTGTATTTAGTTAACATGTATAATGTAATATAATAAAAACTTACATGTGCTTCTTTCCTTTTAATTACAGTATTGCTACATAAGCATCAATCATTTTATCTCAATTCATAACTCAAATGTATAATCATTTTCTAGGATGATCATCATGAGTATATGGAGGAAACTTCCACTACAGATACTTTCTTACTTCTTGTACTGGAAACATAGCACATTTGCAATTTATAACCAATAATTTACTGTTTTAATCATGTTTCTGTAATTACCAAAAATTTTATTTTCTTCACAAGTTTTCTCAATTTAATTTTTCAGGCAAAATTTTCTTATCTTGTTTGAGTTATTATTTGAGTTATTGTTTGAGTTATTATTTGAGTTAATTGTTATTTGAGTTAATATCATTATTTATAATCATTTTAATACCACAGCTAATATAATTAAATTTATTTAGTAAATAAGGTCTTACAGATGCTTTAAAAAGTTGAAATGAAAAGTATAGAAGTAATCTATCAATGTCACAAGAATTAATTTGAGGGGAATTTCTAGGTTTCTGTTTTTATCAGTTGCATAACTTAAATTAACCATTTTGACAACAGCAGAGTTGTACACACTTGTATATCCCAACAGCTGGGAGTCTAAGGGAGGAATATGGCAAGTTCAAGGCCAGCCTGGATCACATAGGAGACCATGTCTCAATTTTTTTGGTTTTATAATCACTATTATTTCATTTTTAATGTAAGGCTAACAATCTTTGTGAGTTGGTTAGAATTCTTCACAGGAAGAAAACCTATAGGCTTTAAGTAAACAGTTTCTCAACCAGCATGTCTGCCTAATACTAACCCTAGAAAGAGAGAAGGGGGAAGAGCAGAAAGGGAAAAAAGGAAAGAAAGGGGAAAGGGAATTCATGGAGGAATGTGAATAAACCTGCTGTAAATAGGGATGGAGGAAACAGAGGGGAGGGGTGGGGAAGGGGGGGAAAACCAAGATGCACCATGTATAGGTACAAAATAAATGTGATGAATGTGATCATTATATGTACATTGTACCGATACATGTTCTTTGTTTAAAAATAATAATAATAATAATAAAAAGTTCCAAAATCTGTGTTTAGAATCATGAAAATTTTTAAATAAGTATTTAGAATGCTAATTGTAAGGCTGGAACTTTTTTTTTGTGTGTGTGGTGCCGGGGATCAAACTCAGGCCCTTGTGCTTGCAAGGCAAGCACTCTAATCACTGAGCTAAATCCCCAGCCCCAAAGCTGGAACATTTAAGGTGCAAGAATCTCAATTTTAATTTTACATGGACACTTAGATAAGAGTTTGATGAATATTCTTTAGTATATAGATTTCCCTTATGCATAAGAAAAATCATATGGTTCTCCTTTCTAGATCAGGCCTTGTCTAGTTTTTATAGGATGGAGGAGTTTAGTTTTATTTAATTTTAAAAATTAATTGTCAAATTCTATTTAAATTCCATTTTTAAATGAATGTAAACATACATGTTTTATATTTATTATGCTCCTTTTGTACCTTCCACACAATTTTGTGATATGTATAATAATGGGAATATATATATATATATATATATATAGAGAGAGAGAGAGAGAGAGAGAGAGAGAGTGTCTTATGGCCATATTAATTGGGGCCCACATGTGGACTATGATGGTATTTGATGATGAAGTCATATCAGAACATACAGTAGTAAGCTGCAGGTAAGGCATATGCACAGGGAATAATATGGCTACTCTGTGAATCACATCTCCTTTGTTATAGATATTTAGGATTAGGTAAAAAGAGTATTCCAAAGCCAGTGATGGAAGGGAGGAATAGTTTATTAACCTAATGAATATGACTGGTATGTATCTACTATAAATGATAATTACCTTTTTTCTTAGAAGTAATTTTAATAATAACCATTTTATTCATTATCTGAGGGACTTTCATTTAAAAATTTATTTCAACTTCTAAAATTATCTTGCTTTTTCAAAGATACAGGAATTGTGGCTAACAAGTTCAAACAAGTTACTGGAAAGCAGCATTTCTCCTAAACATGTCACTGTACATCAAGAAAAAAGTATGTAGCAAAACAATTACAATTCAACAAGCCTAAAAAGTCTTTATAGATAGATCATACTTATGACTTCCTTTCCTGGGAAAGTCCTTGGTCTAATGAACTCTGCAGTCTGCGTGGTCTGTGTCTCTGTGTCTCTGTTTCCCTGGCTCTGACTCACACTTTCTTCCTTTTGCCCTTTTTGCTTGTTCTCCTTTCTTTCGTTTGTGCCTTTATTTCATGTCTCTCTCTGTCTTGGTGCACACACACATGTTTTTGTAAAACAAATGGTGGAACATTAGGCAAACTTACTAAGAATTTAGCTAGAGTACTTTATACTGATGAAATCAGTAAGATAATATTTTTTAAAAGTTTGAGCATCATTTGTCTTCAAAATCAACTGATCATAGCAGAAGAAATCATAAAGAGTATCTGGTCCCAAACTGTTATACAGATGAGAAATTTTATGTCCCCGAAAATGAGATGGACCCTCCCTCCCTCCCTTCCTCCTGTCCCTTTTTCTTCCTCCTTCCCTCTCTCCCTCCCTTTTCCCACTTCCCACCAGTGGTGCTGCACATTGAACCTAGGAGCACCGAGCTACATACCCAACCATTTTTTAAAAATTTAAAATGTTGAAACAGAACTGGTCTCCAGCTTGGGTTCCTCCTTCCTCAGCCTCCTGAGTATCTGGGCCTATAGGTGTACACTAGCATGCCAACTCCTTTCTTCTTGCCATTTAAGCCAGTGGTTTAAAAAAAAGATATTCTTTAATGCTGTGTATTATAGATATGGCCTTTTCCCATATCTGAGATGATCTAAAACCCCATCAGTTCTGTGGTGGTTACCTCCAGAGCCTTTCCCAGGCATAAAACCCTTATTTTTACCCCATGAACCAAATAGTATACTCTGATTTTTAATGTTGAAATTTAAAATGGTACTAAAATCCAGATGTTCTGAATAATACAGTTTTGGTTAGTGTGTTTGCTGGATTTAGATGCCATTAACAAACACACAGTATTTCCTTCGATTACTAGATCACTTTTACTGACTTACATTCCAGAGTAGTTCAAACAATCTGTTTATTTTTGACTGTGGGCAGGGTAATTTGTGCATAGCACCTCTTTTGTAGTATTAATGGATAGGGCAGGGATTTAAAAGAGCAACACCAGACATATATACACACACAGAGGTATCTAAAATAGATTGTTAAGGTTTAGAATGGAATTTAAATGACTGAAGCTCAGAACTGTGAGCCTCCAGGTAGTACAGTGATTTTGTGTGTTTCTAGAGCTTCTGTTCTTTACTTAGTTTCATTGAAGCACCTATAAAGTTCAGATGTCATTCATTCGTGGGCACGAAGAAAAGATCGTCTTATAGACAAACACATCACAAACAAAACCAAATCAATATTCTTTCATATGAACTCTGTTCATTTCCAGTGACTCCAATGAAAAACTCCTCAAAATTGACGCTGGGAGCATTTCAATTGATTTATTTGAAAATAAGTATTTCTCAAAATTGTGGGTCTTAGTTGCATAGTTAAGATTAAGTATTTTTAGTCCTTGAAACAGATTAATTCTGTTTATCCTAGTATAAATGCTGAAGTAATATTGTACATATGGTTATTATATGAAATATTTATTTCTATGCTTTTTTCTCAAATTAATTTGTTCCATTTTTGTTATTCCTTGCATTATACCTGCTTCTTATAAGTAATTTATCATGGAAAAGTATACTTTTATGAGGTTCTAGTATATAATATATAAGGATTTGGTACAAAAGTATTTAAAAATTCAAGTGATTATGAAAGGATGATTTTTAAATACTTTTTTATATTTTTGTTGCATAATTTCTTAAATTTCATATTTGAAAATAATAATATGGAACACTTAAACTTACCAGATCATTTTTATATCGTTATTCATAAAAATCAGAAAGAGCTACGTTTCATTTAAAGTGGAATATTTCTTGTTACATAAAACTTTCAACCAATACATCTAAATGCATCATTTAACATATAAATATATGTCTGCATGATAAATTAAATACTGAATAACTGTATATCTGCATTTTAAAAAGCATTTTTCCCAAACATTTTATCAAATCATAGCAAAACTTTATGGTTTTTCAGAGTGGATAATTTGCACTTATAAACATGTTTTTAACAATATTTTTTCTTATAAAAGTAATATATAATAATGGAACATTTATAGTCTCCATATTAATCCAATTAGCACTTATACCTACTTCCAGTATGCATTGATAGCTGATAACATTTTGGTGTATAAATCTTTAAATCTTTTCACTCCCTTTGTTTTGTATACAGGTTATGTTAATAAATACTTCATGTATATACAGTTTTTAAAATATTAGTTTCTAAACTATTGTACCATATTTAAATATAATTATATTAACTATAAGTAATGTATGATTACAAATTTCACTGTCTGTTTTTTATATGATTTTATTATATAAACATGCATTACTCTTATCACTTCATGGATGGGCAGTGTTCTACAGATAAACTGTAATGTAGTTAACTTATCGGCTATTATTGCATATTTACAGTTTTTTTAAGGTCTTCACAATTATCAAACAATTGTGCAATAAATATGTTTGTATGCCTGTCTTTGCACACTAATTTATTTTGGAAAGAAGATCCTAGAAAGTAGAATTTCAAGTTCAAGAAGTAGGAAAAATTTATATCCTTATAATACCAGTACGTTGTATTTTTTAAGTAATTTGCTTTTTACTTTATACATTGAGTACTTTGAAAAATATTTGTTCAAATTGCTGGTAATGTTTTAACAGCTAGTATATGATCGTCATTCTGAAAAGTGAATTATTAGCTCTTGAAAGTAGTTAGACTATTCAGTGAAATCAGGGCAAAATTTTCTTTTTGAATTGTGCTTTTTGAAATAAAATTATGACAAAACTACACATTGTTATCTTATGAATACATTCAGTTATAAAATGCAAACATTTAATGATCTTTCCTCAATTTCTTGATATGTTTTGTTAAAAATGTGAACAATATAAATTTGTTTTACTTTTAAATAATTTCTTAAATTATTAATTCAGTAATTTCTACCCTTAGTTCTTTGACTATTGAGAGAAATTGTTTTTTGGTTTTTTTTTTTTTTTTTTTGTGGTGCTGGGGTTTGAACTCAGGGCCTTGTGCTTGAAGTTGTTGTTTTTATGGTCTAAGCCACTGAATCTGAAAAGTAAGTGCAAACAGCTTCTCGGTCATCCCTTCTCCCAGGTGGGCCAGGAGCTCCCTCAGCGTGCTTTGCTTGGTGCATCCCTGAAGCGGGCAGTGGAATTTGGAGTGCACCTGACTTGGCCCTTTTAAGTTGGTGCACTTTAAATACCCCGTTTCTTTCACTCAAGCATCATTGTTATCTGTGTCTTCTGCTTGTTCTGTATTTTCTCAGGAGAAAAGTTCATAAAATGGAATTCAGTAAGTAATTATCAAAAAGTTTTTTCCTCTCTCCTCTGTAGGTTAGTATAGTGCATTTGAAGAGTCTGTCTCTTCTGTGTAAGTCATACACTTATCTGCAATTACCAAGAGAGCCTAAGATGATGTTATTTTGTGTTCAGATTACATTTATTATATCTCCACATGCATTTTATGAAGACTGCAGATTTGTTAAGCTGTACTTTGTCTATTTTGGTATCAATTATTTGGATGGTTTCAACAGGAAAAGGTTTGGGGTTGGGAATCCTTCGCTATTAATGAAAACCTCATGTTGACACAAAGACTTTTAATTCTTAAATTTAAGTGGAAACAAATACTTTCAAAAGCATACAATTTAGAATAAATTCAATTATAAAATGCAAATGCTTATAATTTTCCACAACTTCTTGATATATTATTTCGTTAAAAATGTGAACCATATAAATGTTTTCGAAACTAAAATTATTTCGAAGCAGATCTTAGTTTTGTAAGGAAATAGTAATAAAAGAAAAGACTTATACGTGAGTATTTTGAAACAGCCCTCTTGAAATAGCCACTTAGGGCAATGCTTTTGATCTCAATTAAAGGCAGACTTCATTTTTAATGTGAGGCCAAATATTTAAATAATGATAGAATAATAACTAAGTAATACTAATGAATAGTAAAGGTTGGGGGCAGGTAGGACGTTTAAAAATCATTAAATTAGCCACCGCAATCTGGAAATACTAGTCAACATGGTGTCTTTTAAATAAGAGACTCTTAGAAGTCCACATTATCTGTAATCATAGGTTCTCAGATTTCCTTTCATTCTGAAATTTGGGGTTCTTTCTTGAGGTTTGATATTAGGACTAAGAGTATTCTCTCTTCAGATCCTCAGATTTGACTATTTTGCTTAATTTCGTTTCACCAGGTGGATCACTGTGTCCGTGTCTGCAGTCCTGCAGGATTCTGGTCATTGAGTTCATTGTCAATCATGTCCCTTCTAAACCTGTGTCACTACTTCAGAGTAGTTCAGAGTGTGAATCTGAGAGAGAGTGTGTGAACATGAGTGTGTGTGTGTGTGTGTCCGTGTGCGTTTTGTAAATGCTTTTACAAAACATTTCAAAACATTTTTCCAAACATTTCAAAACATTTTTGTAAAAGCAGACTTGAAATGTTACTTTGAAGTGTCTGTAGAAATCCCTGAAGGCAGTACTTGTGAATGGACCTAAGCAGCCACTGGCTTGCTGCCAGCTAGCTGGGCTATGATCAACTGTATTTCGGGGGTTATAGATCTGTCTATATACCAGACATTGTAGCTCACACTTGTAAACCCCGTACTCTGTCGGGGTCAGTGCTCAGTCAGGAAGATGGTAAGTTCAAGCCTAACCTGGGCAATTTCGCAGTTTATAGAGGCCCTGTCTCAAAATAAAATAAAAATGACTAGGAATGTAGCTCAGAGTGAAGGACCTGGGTTTAATCCCCAGTACCATAGTCAATCAAAAAACTTAAAATCCACCTAACAATTAACTTTTAAAAAACTTATGAGCCATGGCAGCATTATCAACCTAACATTAACTTCCTGAACACATTACATAGCCTTTTCTAAGTTCAAAATAACCACAAAATTAGTTTATTGGCTTGAAGAATTAACCTTCTTAAAGGCTTATATCAAGTAGCTTACAGAGTATGTGGTGTAACTTTACAAAACATTAACTAAGATCAACGAAATATTGGATTTTAAAATTAAGTGACTGAGAATGGACCATGAGTCTTCAATATGAGAAAAACAAGTATTTTGAGATATTTATGAGTTACAGAAGATTCACATTTGTCTTCTCTTAGTGTTTACCTTAAAATTTCTAAAGTGTATAATTTAAATACATTATAGGAAAGCCAATGAGACAAGTTTTGATAAAAATGTCATTTATCAAGTAGAAATGCTAAATTGATAGAATTTGAGGGAATTTTTACATAATATATATATATATATATACACATCAAAAAATGCAGACCATTTCCAGCAAATTTAATAAACTCTGGTATGTAACGACCAATTGTATCTTCTTAATTTACTTAGTAATTTACCTTATATCAAAATAATTTGAGATGACTTGAGTATTAGTTTAATACACTAACAGTTTGTCACTTAGATAGACACAAACATGTACTAACTTCTTTTGTAAATGTTGTTTGTTTAAGAAATCTGGTTGTCCCATTACCCTCTAAATTTCTTTACAGTGTGAAAATGCTGTGAAATTTTATTTGATTTCAAATATATAATGACTAAATTTTTAATCATACTCAAATTACAAACCCAGCCACTAAGATGTCTTCTGTAATATGTTCAGCACACATAGAATAGGAATCTTAGATGTTGCTAGATACATATGCCTTCTAAACCTATAACCCTCATTTCCCAAAATGTATTTTGGAAATTCTAAGACAATTTCAGCAAGAGATTAATAGATAATAGGTTAGAGGGTGAGTAGGGCTACTGTGATCAAATGATCGTTCTCCATTGCTGTGGCAGAGAGAGAGAGGGGAACTGAAGGAAAATATGCTCCTCATCACTTTCACTATCTTCCTTTTTTAGAGTACATCACAGGACAACAGAGTTCAAAGGAAGTTCAGGATTATATGGTCTATTCCTCAAACTGCTTATCTTCGTATCTCTAAGTTGTTTTTTATTCCAAAGAGGAATAAAGTCTGCGTTGGATGAAACAAAAAATATTATTTCTGGATTATTTGTCTTATATAGAGAAAAAGAAAAATCCACTTGCTAGTGAAGAATTCTTTGAAATGGATTTCCTTATCAATAGGAGACTTTCTAAGGATATTTTCTCTGGAGTGTTTTCTTAATGGAACTATTGTAGGTTACACAAATGTAGAAAAGCAATAGAAGACTTAATATGAGCCAAATAATTGTAAAAGGAGGCTTGTTTGGTTATTGTTTGTCCCATTGATTAACCTCCTAAGAAGAATTTAAAATTAGAAATCAAAAGTGTATTTAACGGTGTGGTGTTGCACACCTGTAATCTTAGCACTCTGGGAGGCTGAGGCAGGACTATTGCAAGTTGGAACCCAGCCTGGACAACTTAGTGATTTATCAAGACCCTGTCTCAAAGTGAAAAAGAGGACTAGGGATACAGCTCAGTGCAAAGCCTCCAGGTTCCGTCCCCAGTACTAGTAACAACAACAACAACAACAAAGTATATTTGCTGACAAAAGTGTTTCACTGAGATTTCACTGGGGACTGCCTATTGGTGATGGAGATGAGAGAATTAAGACTGCATTTAATTGATACAGTTAAATGATTGAATCACTCCTTTGGATCTTTACTGATACAGTAAATATAGGATAATGTTGTTAGATCTAGTGGTCTATTAAATATATATATGATGTTGCATCAATCTGGTTCTACCTACTTTTTAATACTTTGTTGAAGAGAAAGGTCTGTTTGCACCGAGTATTATAGTAGTATGCCAAAGGCCACAGCAGACTGTGTACATGTGTGTTCATATGTGCATATGTGTGTGCATATGTGTGTATACATGTATGTTCAAACCTGTCCATGGGTACTGTTAGTATTTAACATACTGTTTTGCTATGGTAGTAGCAACATGAAACTATTTTGATAAACGTCTGAAACACTCAGTTTAGCTAATATTCTTTCAGTACACGTACTTCTTTGGTGCTGGACTAGTTTTTTTATTCCATTGTCATTGAAAAAATAAATATCTTTACCCAGACTATCTCTTGAGGCACAAACAATTCCAAAATTTTATTTCAGTAGACTAACAGATATTTATACTTGACTGTATTTTACATGCGTATCATGGAGACACTCGGTTTTATACAGTGATCAATTTATGTGAGCATAATATTAGCATTCTACACTATGTATTTGACATAGAATCAGTTTATCAAATTATTTTAAAAATATGACTATTTTAATACTTTACTGACTACTACTGAATAGTTGATGTAAAAGTGCTGGCGTGTGTAGAGATCATAGAGTGTAAGGTCTGTATATGTACTTTTATCTGAGATTTTCTTATTCCTTTTTGAAATGTTTGCTTCTTTTATCTTATTTTATCAATTTTCACTAAAATGTGTTACTAACAAAATTTGCCTAGTATGCAGTGAGATTTTTTCAGGGCAGAGACTAATACTTAAAAAGTTGAAACATTAAAAATTCAAACTGGCTCAGGAGAGGATAGTGTAACTTCTAATTATGCTGATGCATTTTCAATCCCCTTTTCCTTTGTGCTATTTTTAAAATCAGGTAAGTATTAAAATACTTATATTTAATAGGCACACTTTGTCTAGATATATTTATTTCAGCTTTAAGTTATGATCTTAAGCAAGTGGTATGTATATGAATGTTTACATTTCTACCTATGCACACAGTGCTTTGGAATTGACGTGATATTCTATATTGGATACCCATTTGAGCACACTAAGCTTATTTTTCAAAGTATATAAATATATAGCATATGATTGAAATTTTGTCTTGCGTTAATAAAAATCATAAATATGCTTTGAAATGATTTTTTCATATTTGCTGGGACCTACTAACTTTATTTAGTTCTTATTTCAACAGAGATCCTCTTGATATCTATAACTGATTTGTTTTGAGGTAGCACCAGTTACAGAGGACATTGATCTCATTTTGTGACAGGCTTACCATTTCACTTTCTCACCTCCTCACATTCTAACTTGATTTTTCTGAATTGATTTCAGTAGTACTTTGTACCTTTACTGGCATGGTCCATTATCAATATTATTCCAAGAGCCTCTTTCTTGATCCTAGTTCTAGAACATTCAAGTTCAAAAGTTCATGACATGTATCCTGAGTTAGCTTACTTTAAAATGTGGCCTAATTTTATGATAATTTTTTTTGAGACAGGATCTTGCTATGTAGTCCAAGCTGGTCTTGAATTCACAATCCTCTTGCTTCAGCCTCCTGAGTACTGAGATTATAGGCATGTGCCACAAAGCCTAGCTTGTGATAATTCTAAAATTGCATTTGAAATCAGTTAGACTTAGGCCTTTATTACATAAAGAAATCAAATAATAATGAATTAAAAGCCAAAGTTCTTATATTATCATTGTCACATTTGTGTGCTATCAAATATATTCTTCTGGACATAGATGTACCAGAAAGTGTTTTCTACCTAGTTTAGAAAATGTGTTGTCTTCTCTCTAAATTCACTTGAATTGTATTCAGATTAAAATTATTTACATTTAATAATTATGCTTTTATTAACCAAATCGCACACTTTAAGTCAATCTAAAAATAATGACATTTAATTTGTATATAGTACTTTAAGTGAAAGTAATGTACAGCCTAGCATTTCTTCTATTATACATCCTGTAAGAAGTAGGACTCAGAAATAAGGACTGAATATTAATTTTCTGGGTTTTTTTCTACTCGATAGGTGCTATGGATATAGAGGAGAGAAACCGCCAAATGAAAATTAACAAATACAAACAGGTAGCCGGATCAGATCCCAGACTGGAACAAGATTACCATTTGAAGGCAAGACATTTTTCTTTTTAAAGTTGTAAAATAATCAATCATATGAATCCGTTAGATTTTTTTTAGCTACTGAATAAAGATTAGTCAGATAAAACCCAGGATATTATTAAGTGCTAAATTTTATAATGTGTTCATATTACCCCTCTAAAGGGTAGACTTTGGCTTATTCAAAAGAAGAAAACACACATTATTGTTTAATATAGGGAATTAATGAGCTGAACAAGTCTTTAAGGATTTCTAATTTTATAAAACCTGTAACCCCTCAACAATGTTTAGGAAGAATTTCTATTGTAGTTTTCTTACAGATTTGTTTTCCATTTTACAGTATTTTAATTGGATCTGGTTTATTAGTGAATTATTGAAGCAGATTCCTATTCATGTGGTGTGTTTAGGACATTAGTAAGAATCTTTTTGAACTATCATTTGGGAATAAGATAAGGTATGAGTTCCAGCAAGAGGGGAAATAATACTATTTCATTGCTCTTGATCTTCATTTATATTTTGAAGACATGTTTAGGTTCATGATGCTATCTTATATCATGAGCATCATTTATTAGTATCACATGTTATATTTGCAATAATATTGTCAATGGAGAATAGAGTATCAAGAGAGAATAAAGTCAGGACAAAACAAGGTAAAACCAGGATTTAGGCAGATGGCTCAGCTCTCGAGCTCATGCTAAGCATGTGGGAAAAGGACCCATCTATGCTCCTGCTAAAAAGAAACAAAAAACAAATTCCACACAGAAAGTTTCAGAATGGCGTAGTCTGCGATTCTGTCTGCCTGCCATGTGTAGCACATACTCTTCAACCCTAGCTTCCTCACAGCAGCAGCGGCAGAGGGGGGAGACTTGATTAGCACTGGTGCGGTGACACCAAGTTCCTCAGGACCAATAGCAGTCGTACTGTTGTGGACGTCTGACAATATAAAAATGGCTAGAATATTTGTCCCCTCAAAACAAGTTTTGGTTCCACTCCAGTGTATGAGCAATTGAATGATTAAAGCCTCAAGTTTTGTAACTTTGACAGCACTCGTTTCAGGTAGGGAAAACGATCAACATTGTGTTGAAGTACTGAGTACCCTAAGCAATGTAATTTCCTAGCATTTTCAAAAGCAGTGGGTGTCAGCGTAGTCTCAGAGCAGTGGGACTTACACGCACCTGCAGAGTTTCAGAAGCGCAGTCCCTGGGCTCTTTCCAGACCCGCTTTCCGGTCGTTGTCTTTCCGCTGGCTGATCGGGTGATTCTGATGCAGACTAAGTTTAAGAAATACTGCTTTAAGGTAAACTGAGTGTAAAATTCACTTTTAGGTAATTCTGGCTTCCTTAATTAGGTTTTAGCCAGAAGCTGGAGATGAATAATGTTAGGAGAATATAGAGACAAAACTTTGAGAATAAATCATCTGACATCTTTGTAAGGCCACTCACAGTTTTGAACAGATCCTATCAGTGCATAACAAAAACACACCATTCTGTTTTCTGTTGCTAGGATTATGTAGGCAACTTACCTCAAATATACATCAAGTCATTAAGATATAAGATATAACTCTTTAAACAGGCTCAAAACACAATCCTATTTTGTACCAGTGCAAATTGTTTCCAATTCTTTATTTTGATTTTAAAAAAATGCCAGTTACAAATGTGAGCCTGTAATTCCAGCATTCTGGAAAGCCCTGCGGAGAATTGTGAGTTCAAGCTCAGTCAGGGCATCTGGCAGCTTAGTGAGACCCTGTCTCAAAATTAAAATAAAAATTTTAAAGGGGTCTGGGTAGCCTGGAGATGTAGCTCAGTGCAGAAAAACAAAACACATGAAATGTTTACATAATTTATTCAGGTTCACATTTCTGCTAAGTCATGGCAAGTATTATTTATAGCTGCTAATCCAGTTTTTCACAGTTAAAATAACTGAAATGAAAGCCAAAGCCTCAGATATATGGAATATACTCTGTACTTCTAAACTAAGCTGTGTTCCTAAAGGGAAGCTACGAAGAGGCTCCTTGTGGTATCTAGTTGAGGTTACTCAGCTCTGATCTCATAACCTGCTATTTTCTAATTTGTTTCCCTCAAACCAAGCAGCAGTGTAACCCATGAGTTGCTCAGATCTTTTCATGTGTAGACCAGAAGCCTGTGATAATCCATTTAACCTGTAGTCTGACAGAGTGCGTGAATGTTGGAGGAGGAGACGACACTGTACTGAGGAAGAGAGAGAATGAGTTTTTCTCCATTCATTGTGCCAGTGTGCGTCCCTGGCCCGGCACGTCTCCCCTGTGGACCATTTGCCCAGTGTTCTGGTCCTGTAAGTGCTCATTCACAGATCCCCAAAGACTTATGAAGAGGAAAGCAATCCAATTAAACTCATTTAATTAAAACAATCCAGATATAGATTTTTGCAAGTCCCTATAAATACAAAGAAAATAGAATTAATGAAATCATAGATGGTATCAATACAGAATATTTCAGACAATTAAGGACAAATTATTTTTGGCTAGTAGATTGCCATTGTTAACTGTTATGGCTTATTCTCAGCTCTGAGAAGACACATTTGATGCCGGCCTCGAGTGTTTTACACTGACTTTTAAGACATAGGCAATGGGGCCACCAAAAGAAGGGAGACAAGTTGAGGCCTGATGTGGGCTGTTTAAAAGTTGGTGCTCTTTATTTATAATTTGGGTTTCTCATTGTTGTTTCTCATTGTTTCTCAAGAGAAACAATGTATGTCGTGTGCACATACAAGACCACACAAGGAATGTAAGCATTCTGTACTGAAAACATGTAAGATCAAAAAAAGTAAAAGAAAAGTTTGAAGCTTAGGCAGGAATAGGCCAAGGCTCAGAGACCAGCACAGTGTGACTGCAGTGCATGGTGCAGAGGGCAGAGAAGGACACCCCTGGAGCCATGCCCACTACGTGTGGGCTCGGCACAGGTTCAACCTTTTATTCTCAGCTGCTTTATCTATTAAGCAGGCTGTGATGTCTACTTCATACGGCAGAGGTAAGGACTAAGGGAGAGGATAAATATAAATGGTTAGCACCAGTAAATGCCCAATAAATGATACAGATGATATTAGTTATTTTTGTAGTAACAACATCCATAATCACAGAGGCAATGTAAATGACTATGCTAGGGCCAAAATGAAGTGGAAAAGAAGTAAGTAAGCTAATGAGAAGAATTTTAGTATAGTTTAAATATCTTTGAATGGTCCCTTTGTTCTCTGATTCAGAGATTTAAGAAGCAGAAAACTAAAAGGAAGAATCACATTTAGGAGGAAGCAGTTTATGAATGTTGATGTGATATGGAAATAAAGTAAATAAAAAGACTATAGCACAATATTTGATAAAAAATTACAAACAAAATTGCCTAAATTAAAAAGTTTTGCTGTCAAGGTCAACATTAAATGTGATTGGCCCTTGAAGTAATTAGGCACACATAGCAGTATGGTACTTAAAAAGAAATTCTCCTTAATAATGGTGACATAAATGGACCCAAAACTGAAATTCTAATGTGTACAAAGCAAATTTTACGGAGATTAGATGGGCCTTATTCAAGTCACAAAGAAGGTACATGAAAGTGCATGAATTTGGATATGACATAGAAATGAAATGAGTTATGTTTTAATTTTATAGCAGTGATGAAAGAGAATGCTTGGGGAATATTTTTCCTAAGCAGGAAGGTCCTCTTGCTGGTACTGTGCAGCAGCCCATGATGTACCAGCTCAGACCTTGTTCCTGCCAGAGGAAGAGCTGCTGCAGCAGCATTTCTTGGGTCCCTAGAGGGCCTGGTAGCCACGGAAACAGACTTGCTGCCCTAGCGGGAATCACGTGATACATAAAGTGAGAAAGCACCATAGGCATGATGTCAGGGCCCTATCTCTGCCTGGCAGCATCCTCAAGGAGTCCATTGCATGTCCGAGAGGAAGGAACGAAGCATCTTTCCTTGGCATAGATAGTCCCAGTAGTAGCAGCAACGTACAGCATGACACTGGAAGCGCAAGAGACACGAGTGGTACTCCACAGATTTTACATATATTTAAATTTTATCTCTAATTGTGCAGGTGTGTTTTGCATTCTTTGTTATGCTGCTTTAAAACTCTCACACAGATGGTATGTGATGTATGTAAGCCACATTCACAACTGAACTTCTCACGTTTTGATTGTAGTAATAGAGGTACACGGGCAGTTTTGAATATCACTCTTCATTTTATTTTTAGTGATTATGATTAAATAT
The DNA here is from genome assembly GCA_004026905.1 of Hystrix cristata. Taxonomy (NCBI): domain Eukaryota; kingdom Metazoa; phylum Chordata; class Mammalia; order Rodentia; family Hystricidae; genus Hystrix; species Hystrix cristata. The sequence goes on from PVJO010001937.1 coordinate 95,643, forward strand.
AGACTACAGAGTAATGTTGGCAGTGTCGAATACAGAACCAAACTGCCTATATTCAGATCTTAACTTCTACCACTATCTGTATGACTTTGAGGAAGTCATTTAATATCCTATGTCTTGGTTTCTTACTCTGTCAAGTACATTGATAGTAGTACCTACCTCACAGGATTGATTTCACGATGAAGTGTAGTACGGAAGAAGGAGAAAAAGAATTGTCATTGCCAACAGATAGTGTGCTCTTACCAAAGCCTTTGGCGGGTAGGGTCTTACTTACCTTCAGCAATCTAGTATAGATGTATATCACTTTATCTTTAAGGTAATTTTAAAAGTAAGTGGGAGAAAGGGAAGGAAAAATGGGGAAAATACGGTATTTTTAAAAGCCTAAAACTTGATATGGGCTGTCTTGTTTTTGCCAACCTAGTCAGATTATCTACTCAAATTGTTATCTTACTACTGACACTCCTTAACAAGCCGGATGTACTTCAACTTTAATTCAAATATCTATCTACTTGTATGGCTATAGATAGATATAAAATTATATCTATATCTACACCCCCCCATAAAGATGAGCCAGATAATTTGTGTCCTTTATTTTTTGGATGAAGAAGCAACCATTATTCATTTTTCTTTTGTCTCATAGGACTATATGTATATAAAAGATCATAGCTAAAGACTTGCTGGTAAATAATGGTAATGAAATTTTAGAGATTCTGTATTTTTAATTATGATTAATCTTTGATTTTGATTTTGAAAATTTGTAACTTTTTACTTAACATTTCATATTAGTTTGCTAGAGTTGGCTGTAAGAAAATATGGACTGGTAGCTTAAACAATGGGAATTTATTTTCTCACAGTTTTTAGAGTCTACAAATTCAAGATCCAGATGTTAATAGGTTCCTTTTAAGGTCTCTCCCTGGCAGGCAGATGACTGCGTCCTAGTGTTTGCTTACCTGGTTTCCCTTCTGTTTGTGCCTGTGTGGATCTCTTCTTCTTGTAAGGACAGCAGTCCTGGGGACTAAGGCCCACCGAGATACCTCATTTTACCCTGTCACCTTCAGGGGTGATTGTGCTGTCTCCCACATGGTCAAATTCCCAGGCACAGTTTTCAGCACATCACTCTGACAGTACCTCAGTCCAGCCTGTGAAATTTCTCTGCAGAGTAGCTAATGGTCTTTCAAACTAGTACTTTAATATAGGGTGAAAATGTATGTGATTAAAATGTGAGTAGAAATTTTAAGGCAACTACCAGTAACTACAGCAATACGTATTGTTCTGTTTCTTTTTATTGACTTTGTTACTTTTCTCTGTTTCTTCCAGTTTTGATGATCTTTAGAGATGAAATATTTTAGTTTTGTGTTTGCAAGTTCATTTTAAAAATTATCTTTCTTACCCATAAAAGTACATTTAAATATGAATGAGCCATAATTTCATGTTGACACTCAGGTGTGGCACCAATTCTTTACATGTATTTATGAATTTTGGTCTCCTACCATATACTCATGTTTCAGGCTAGGAAATATAAAAAATTATGAAAAGTCATTTGAAATGACTAAAACAACAATTTATGCGTTAAAGAACATGATAGCACACAGAATAAATTGTGATTTCTTCCTTTTTAATAAATGCATTTCTAGAAACTAACAAAAAAAACTTTAAATACATTGCATCTAGCTACCTGCAGGTAAAGGAGTCACCATGTGGATAATAGCTGCTGTTGCCAAGAGCATACTCTCTTCCTGTATCTTGTCTGAGCAGACACAGGGGGAAGGTTTTCCTCTTACTCCAAAGAAAGACATAGCTGTATGCTTTCACAGTGCTTTTAGCAATCCTCCAGGGTTGCTGGCTTGCTGACAACTAGATTGTCCTACAAGAAATAAAGGGTACTGTCCTCAGAAGAGAGAGATCTTGCATTATGAAATCAGGGAAGATACAGGGAATGAAGAAGGATGAAAAAGTGATTAATAGGACAGAGACATTCTTTCCAGTGAAATTTCATTTAGCCTAATAGGATTAAGTATGGATATGTAAATATGAGAATATTCCAAACAGCAAGTATGTGAAAACATACATGTTTTCTGAACCAACCATTTATCATTTTATAAAAACTATGTATTTCTCGAGAATGGGAAGTATGTTTATCTTTGTAGTCTCTCCAGTAGCAGGCACTTTGCCTTGGCCATGATAAACTCTCAATGTGGGATTTCTTTTTTTCTTTTTCTTTCTTACCCTCCTTCTCTTCCTTCTGTGTATGTATATGTGTGTATGTGTGTGTGTGTGTGTGTGTGTGTTTGTGTGTGTGTGTGTGTGAGAGAGAGAGAGAGAGAGAGAGAGAAAGAGAGAAAGAGAAAGAGAGATGTTGAGCTGAAATAGTAAGGGCAGGATAATTTGGAAAAGGGTTTAGAGATGGTGAGCTATAAGCATTGTACCACTGTAAGGACACAGTGCAGTCTTCAAAAAAAGGTATAGGTAGGTCAAAAGCAAATTTTCTAATGGACATACAATTATTGATTTCCATCTGTAGTTAATCATAACAGAAAGAAGCCTAAAAAATGGGCACGTTTGAGTTCTAATTTTGTTTCTCCTACTTACTCGATAAGACTTTTGGTAAGTTGTTTAATAGTTCTTTATAACCCAGTTTTTTTTTTTTTTTTCTGCCTACAAATTGAGGGAACCTTGGGATCTGTAAAGTAGCACACACACATTTGGTGCTCTGGGGGCAGCATGTCAAAGACCTCTATGTGTTAGTGCTTGGGTTTTAGGGAGTTTCCTTATTGATTAAGCAAATCATTTGATCTCATAGACTAATATCTAAAATTAGACTTAAAATATTTTCTGTATTTCACTTAACTTGGATGTTGTGCAAAGTATCCTTACAAATGTTTGGATCTGTATCATTTTTCGTTCATTTAAACGATTATAGTTATTACTTATTGGCAAAATGAACCTAATGTTTTACTGAACGTTTGGAAATTTTATTGTTTCTATTTCATCAGCTTTGAAGATTGTAAAGTAATATTTAGGTCTGGAACTAATATAACTAACTCTGAAATACCTCTCATATGAAAGAGGAAACCCTTGGGTGATAACAGCTGCAGAGAGTAGAAATATTATATAATACTAGAAATACTGTGTGTAATCATTGTACAGCAGTAGGCCTGGCACATAGGAATTCCTAGTACTTATTTTTTGTTATTTCTTTTAACAGATGAAGTAGGATAATTTAAAAAATTATCGTTGAACTACATTCTGATGAGTAAACTAAATCCCATTATACCAGTACGATTTCCTGCTCAACAAAGAAAATGACTATGGTTTTATGATTGGACATTTTCAGGTCATTTTCATGACTAGAAATTCTTACAAAGAAACCTAGTGGTCTCCAGGGCCTAGTCATGTAAGATGTTTATTCAAGTTAATTTGTATGGCATTGTTTGGATTATTTTAAAGTTTTACTTCCTTAAAATCTATCCAATTATGCTTTTAAGTACTGTTATTGGAGTATTTCACTTTCAAATGCTCCCTACTCATCGAGTAGCTATCTATCGTCTCCCTTTCCCCCTTTTTCCCCACTTTTAAATAAATTGTCTTCTAAATAAATATCTTCTCTTAATTAAAAAAAGGACTGTTATTTTAGTGTTGTCTTTATATGCTTATTTTATATGTCATTTTACATAGATTTTTCAAAATTTCTGAGCAGGCAGAAAATCTTTAAGGTATATGCCTAAAGTAGAATACAACATGTGGTATTTTAAAATGAAATTATTTCAATACTAAATTTATTCACCTAATGTCACATTAAATGATACAAATTACAGTTCATAAAATTTTAAACAAAATAATAGACATAAATGCTAATAATTTGTATAATCTTATTCAATTCAATTAAATTCTATTTCTCAGTGTTCTCTGAGTCAGATTTAAAACATTGTGATTTTTTTAAGTGACAGTGATAAGTGAATAACTCAAAGAATATTTCAGCAGCACATAACTTTACGGGGCTATACTCTTAAACATAGCTAAACAAACTTTGCAATCTCAGTGACATTTAGTACCTTGCTCCTACCTGCAGCTCAAAACTGCACACCTTGGCTGACCCTGAGGTGAAACTGTAATTGTGATTCTGGCTCTGTGACAATAACAGGAAAAACATTGCCAGAGAAACAACCAAATGTGACTGTAAAATGAAAAAAAAAAAAAGAGCAAAGAAGGAAGAGAAAAGGAATGAAGTGAGGAAAAAGATGATGAAAGGAAAAGGAGGAGACAGGGAGGGAGGCAAGAGCAACCCTTCCAGTGCCTCAAGTAATGCTCTTACAGAGTGGGCCATGTGGGGTTGTGTAGAAGAGGAAAGCCACGGGGAGCAAGGAGAACAGTCCCCTGCCTGGAGGTGCTTGGGAGTGTGTTGTAGCACACCTGAGTTGAAGGCATGGCTTGCGAGCGTGTTATAGCACACGTGAGGCAAAGGCTGTGGCTCAGAGTGTGTCGTAGCGCACGTGAGGCGAAGGCTGTGGCTCGGAGTGTGTTGTAGCATACCTGAGGTGGAGGCTATGACGGGCAGAGAGGAGAGTGGAAGCAGTTACACATGCTGATGAGCACAAAAGCCATGTTTGAGGAACAGCTATTGAAGTTTAATATCTGTATTGTTTATAATCGTTCATATTACTTTTCTGTATTTTTATAACTCGTAGAATTATAGGTTTGAAAATTTTTGCGAGAGCCACTTGAACAAATGTGTGCTTTCAGAAGATACTTCTAATGGTGTACTTAAGATGCACTTGAAAAGAAATTAAAGACAAGGAGTCCCATTTAGAGGCTATTACTGTAATCCATGGAGAACTAATTGTTAGTCTCTGTCCCTGCTTTGACTGTAGGCTCCACCCAAAATGGTCTTTTTGTAGCCCCAGACCATAACTGCTGTGTCTCTTCACGTGAGGCTGGCAGAGAGACACGGCCTCATCCAGCTTTTCGACACAACACAGTTGATCCCCTTGTAGGCAAGTGCCTTGAGCTACTCTGTTACCCTTGAAGGCGTTACATTTGAAGAGGAGCCCACTTCAGAGTATAGCTGAGTTCTGCCTGCTTCAGATTCTCAGAGCGCTGGTCACCCCCGTGTTCTCATGCTGTCTCACGACTTTTGGGGCTAGCTTGCTGCTTAACATTTGTGTAGCTATCCCCTATATCCTGCGAGAGTATGTGAACATTCTCTCACATATTATGAAAATTATATAATAAGCCACCTCATATTTTAAAGATGGTTACAAAAGAGTAAATGTCATGAATTTTTGTGGCTAAGAAGGAGGTTTGTTTATGTTTTTTTCTCAATTCTAGCTAGATTTTAAATTCTGATCTGAGTTCTTGGAGATGCAGTAAGTCATGATGACGATGTAAGAGCTTTAACATTGTCTGGGTCTGTGAGTTTGAACTACAATCAAACATTTTGTTCTACCTTCTCGGGGCTCAGATGTAAACGAAAGTACTTGCTGTGAAAGGTCTGTTCTCAGAACACTGAGACATGCTTTTCATACCAGAGTGAGATATTGTCATGAGTATATGTGAGGGCTCCTCAGGATCTGAGAAGATCAGACAGAACACCTCAGATTGAGGTAGATAGTTCAGATGACATAAGCTTGAATTATTACTGAGTAATAGAGGGCACGAAGAAAATCTAAAGGGAAATAACGCTGTTGAAAAGGAAAAAAAATCACTTTATGTGGTTACATCTAAATAAATGGCTAAATGTTAATATGTTATATATACCTATGGAATTAAAAAAAGAACTCCCTTATCAGATGTTGGGAAAGCTGTCAGTCATAATATTAGAAATGTTAGGTGTAAATTGCAATAATTACTCATTTTAATTATTAGTCTTATGATCAAAGGCTGTTAATTTCCTTGATTTGAAACTTTCCTTATTTTAAAGTATAAAAATAATTATAAAATTTAACCCAAGTTAACAGTTTCAAGAATAAACAAACAAATTTTCAAGTCAGGTGTAGTGTTACCCTACCTTAAGTAAGTAGGCCAATCTGATTTCAAATCACAATGCCTCCTTTTTTAAAAATGACACATTAAATTAGGAGCCTATTTATGAAGTTTTCATGACCATTTTCAGTTTTTTAAAATCACGATAAAATATTTGAGATTATAGCTGAATAAGAGTGTATATTTATTTCTGCAATCCAAAGTTTCTTTGGTTTCATTAAAAACTGAGTCTAATTTCTATCATAATAACTATTTACTGTGCATCAAGACCAGTGGTCCCATTTAAGACTTACATTGGGCCTATGAGGATGCTGTCTATGATTCTGAGCTCAGAGAAGCTGACAGATGTGTCCAGGAGAGCAGCTCTTACTACGTGGAAGAGCAGTTACATATGCATGTTGTTCAGATCTTTGTCCTGTGATACATTGCATTATGTCCTGTCAGAATATAGGCCTCTTATCATCGAAATTAAATCATTATGTTACTCTTTTCATCAACATTGTTGCTTTATGTTATTAAGTCAGAAAATATTTTTCCTGATGTAAACCAGGAAGAGCAATGTATTTGCATTCAACTACATAACAAATTCACAGAAACAATTATCTGAATAAAGAAGGGATTTCCCTTTTTCACTCAAGAAGTCCAAACAGTGGCCCAAGGCTGATAGTCTTGCTTCAGGAACCAAGCATTCTGTCTTCTGGCTCCATACTGAGTATACAACATTCATCCTCATTTTCTCAGAATGGCTGCTGCACCAGTGAGCTCATATTTAAACTCCAGGTGTTGCGGGAGAGTAGATTGATGCCAAAGAAACAAAGGCACTGCACAGTAAACAGTGCTTTTTCAGTGTCGACACTGACCCAGGGACTCGTGTCCAAAGCCTGAGCAAAGACCGAAAAAAGAGAGCAGAATTTATTTGGGAAACCCTGCCCCATTAAGATTTTTAGGGTACAAACTAAATCCATTGATTGGTTACATAACTTTTCACCTTATTTGAACACAAGCATTGATCAATTACATTGGTTATAACAGTTTTCACCTACTTTGCCTAAGAATGTAGTTATCTCACTTTTTAGGGATATCTGCTGTGTTTATTTGGCTATTTCTGTTGTTTACCTTCACCTTTTTAAAGCTAGGGCTCAAAGGTCAGCCCTCCTTAGCAGAGCCCTTGCTGGTTGTCACAGAAGCATGGAACCTACCGTCTGTAGTTGCCTGTGTTCTACTGACTCTATGGCCGGGCTCCTGCCACACAGGAAGAAGTGAGAAGAGGAAAGGTGAATGGCTGCATCAGCTAAGTCAACCCACTGTCATCAGAAAAGTAGTAACTCTCCCCTAAGATACTGCTCCAAAGAATCGTGGAACTAGAAGTGTTTTGTTTTCCCATTGTTGCTAGATCACTCAAATACATCTGGATTCTTTTTGTAAAGAACAGAGGGAGAGGGAGCATATGGTATATGCATTCAGCAATTACTGCTACAAATAAGTAGGTATTAAATACTCTAATCACCAACCTAAATGACCAAGGACCTTTTCAAAACCCCCAAGTGGCTAAACATTGAGATGATATTTGTTTCCATTAAATAAATAAGGAATATTTCTTGATGGATTAGAATGGAGGATATTGAGGGAGGAGAAGTCAAAGATAACTCAGAAGTTATCTCAGGATATCTGATTGGGAATATTGAGCCTAATAAATAGCATAGGGAATATAAAATACACAAGAAGAGTTGTTTGGAGTAAAAGGATAAATTTAGTTTTGACTGTATTGCATTTGATGTACCTGATGAACAATGTAGGAGAGATAAGCAGTTAGCATCTACAAGTATGAGTCTGAAGCATAGGAGAGAGGTAAGGGACAAAAGGAAAAAGTATAATGAAATGAAAAGGGGATTAATTATGGAAATGCAACTTAAAATTAGGCTAAAGAATGTGAAGCCAGGAAAAGCTATTACGAAGGAAGCCGTGCAGGAGGTCAAGATGAGACCGTGGACGACTGTACCTGAGCAGCCACTGTGGGACAGTTTCAGGAAGAGAGACAAAAGGAGAAAACCACAGACACCACTGTGAAGTAAAAATTGTTTTGTTTTTAGAACAGCTTCAGTAAATGTTATATTAGAATGGTTTAGGAATTACTGATTCTAAGAATAAAGTAGTAAATTCATTTAAGGTCAAAGGCATAAATTCTGCAGCTACCTGGGATCTCTCTGCCGAGGGCTCATTGCAGAACTGGTGTTCCCATCACCAAAAAGTGTGAGAAGTCAGTGGAATAAAGCATAATGACTCTTGAGAATCAGGTGATTACTAATAGAGTTCCCAGAAGCCAAGCCTTTGGGAAAGTCATCCTTAATTACTGGTGTTATGTCCAGAGGTGGACTGGGAGCTGCTGCCCCGCTGCAGAAGGCAGCTCCAGGCAATTGTAAACCCAGCTACAGTAAAGAATTAAAGAAACCGAGTTTAAACTAAGAGAAGACAATTCATTTAAGAGTCGTGAAAAAGGGGGGAAAGGGAGATGATAGATAGCTACTTGATGAGTAGGGAACATTTGAAAGTGAACTACTCCTGGATTTCTTGTCTGCAGCTCCTTTTATTGAGATCCTTGTCCCTCGTAGCCTCCTGGAATCTGACTGGCTGTCTGACTTGTCCTTCATCTTCTCCCTGGCTTGTCTTTCAATTTAACCTTGAGTTTCTTTTGGCTGTGCAATCCCTCTCTGTTCTTTGGTGGAGGGTAAGATCATGGTGGGGTGGAGTGGGGGCTTAAGGACAGGTTACTTGGATTTAAGGATTAAATAAAGGTGAAATTTGTGATTCTTATGTTAACACACTATCTGGGGCCTTCCCTTAATTAGTTCCTCTGCCTTTGTCTTTTTAACTGTTGGAATCTAGCTCCCCTTAAGTTCCTAACTATTGGATTACAGCTGTCTTTGCCTCTCAGAGTCTGGCTGTGGAGGTCAAAGTTGTCTATTAATTTTTAATAATGTCTAATGAGGCCTTTACCCTACCTTTTTCCTACCTATGGGGACCCCTATCCCTACAATGGCAATAGTTCTTCCCTTACAAGTTCTTCAGGAAAATGTATTTACATCACTAGTTTTCATCAGACTAGAAGATAGTTGGTGCTTCAGTAAGTCTTGACCTATATGCTAGTGGCTGGTTACCTTTTCTTTGACTTTGGTGTTTTACCTTAAAGCTGTTCATGCTCTTCTGTGTTTCAGAGTTTTCCCTGGATAAGTAAATTATAGATAAGTCTTACTGTCTTTTATTTATTATCTCCTTGGGAGTGTGAGTCTTACAAATAATACTTGTATTTCTAAACCCCACACCCAGTGTGTACCCAACTCTGTATACAGTGACCAGTTGGTAACTCAAAATCACCTATGGTGGGAGTTTTTATACCACAGAAATTAGCAAACTATAAAGTAGAACTCCTTCTCCCAGAAAGCTGATTATTAACACTTACCAAAATACCACTCCTTAAAAAAAAAAAAAAAAAAAAAAAACCACTCCTTGTACTTTCTACAATGACATAACTGAGTGACCAAACTCTATGCAACAATCATGACAGTGTCTGGTCATCTTATTTGCTACGTTATATTGGAGATAATAGCCCAGATAAAAGTCAATCATTCTATTCATCCTGATTTACTAAACATTCATTGAGTTCCTACTAAGTGCCAAACACTGATCTAGATAATAGGAGTAAAATTTTAGCAAAAGTTCTACTCAGAGTTTATAATCAACCAGGGTGGGTACTTTGAGATAAATAGGTAAATAGATAGGTTATAGATACATGATAGATAGATAGATAGATAGATAGATAGATAGATAGAAAGATAGATAGATAAACAGCAGACAGAAGAGAGGTATATATGATAGATATACAAACTATATCAAAAAACTTGAATAAAGTAGTATAGGAACACTCCAAGCAGGGATTGCTTCTCCTTGAAGGAATTAAGGAAGACTTCATTGGCGAGATCTTAACTCTGCCTTGAAGGCTGGTAAATTTAAGGGGAGGATTCTGAATCTGAGTATCGCTTACCCACCTAGTAGCACTTTCTTCTAATTCCAGCTCTCACAGAGGCCATCTCATAAGGTTTGGGAGGATCGACTGAACAGTCACACGCGTTACTTAAGACAGTACGTTTCACGGGGTGTACCTGCTGTAATTGTAGCTAGCTTTGCTGCTGTACTGACTGAAGAAACCGTTGTTCCTGAAGACCGTCAAAAGAGCAAAGTTGGTGCCTCAGTCTCTAGGGAGAAGTTTAGGTCTCCAACTCCATTCTGGACTGAGGCATGGTAATCACTGGGCTGTGCTCTATACCAGAGTTCATTCTCCTGAGCTCTGCAACCACCAGGAACCTTGCAAGCTGGGGTTTCCTGTACACTTTATTGTTTACCATGCTAGATCTGTACTACTCAAGTTCCTGTGGTCTCTTCTTTCTCTGCTTTCTCTCTTCCAAATATCATTAAGGGTCATATCTAAACACGAGTATCTCTGATAAATACAGTTTTTTACAGTGTAGCATTCAAACTTGTCACTGTAAAAGCTTTACATATGATAGGAAAAAAAAATCCCCTGAAAGTAGCTCCTCAAAGAGAGAGTACTTAGAACTGTGATATTATCACAGGGCGACAAATCCTTTCTCAGAATTATGATATAAAATGAAAACAAATGGTGAAAAGGAGAGCATTTTCTGCTCTTAGGTTGCTTAACTGACTGCGGTGCAGGGCGCCCCTGTCTGTCTTCTCTCCTCGACACCCACAGACTGGTATCAAGAGACTTTTCCACAACTCCAGCCTCCACATATTCTTCCAAGATTGTTTGCCCTGGTGTTTATACATCTTTTGACTAATGCCTTGATTTGAAGAGTGCTTCAAGTACTTCTTGATAACCATAAAGGTTGTTATTTTTCAAAATTGGTTTCTTTTTTAAACACCCAGTAATTTGCAATAATCAGTCCCTTAGACTAAATTTTATATAACGAGTCTCAGTTTTTATTTGGGGGGGGGTTTTGTTAAATTGAGGACAAACAGTATTTAAGAAAACTCTTATAATCCCACTCCCATTTTCTGTCTAAGAAGTTCACATAACAAAGACTGAACAGCTGGAGTTGATGAGATGCTGTGGGAGGACCAAACTGAAAAATTCCCTTACCTAAGAACTTAAATGAGGATAATTGAGAAAATGAAACTTTTATTTTAGAAATACAAATTTGTTTCTAAAGTGTATCATCCTAAAATTTTAATAATGCTCTTCTTTATAATAGAACTGTACACTGTTACTTTCCCATAATTTTAGAGATGTGGGAAGAGCATTAGCTTTTCCAGGCCACTTAGGAACTCCTTAGAAACTGGAACATCATAAAGAACAGTCATTTCCTGTAAATTTGTGTAGTTCATGATCTGCTTAATAGTAGTGTACAAAATACCAAAATATTGTCGGGAAGGGCTTTTTCACTCTTTTCCAAGATTTTAATGATCTCTTGTCAGAGAACAGTTTTTCAACAGAGATCCAGAATCTTTTGTGTTTTTGTTTCACTAAAGAGAATAATGACCCCAGCAACCCCCCAGAAAAGAGAATAATGAGCATATCATTCATTGTTCATATATTAGCGTATTCTGGTACATGCTAATTACTTAGAACTATATTAATTATATAGTCCAAGGCAGCACCAGTCATTTCCTAAGTAAGTGAATATTTATTCACATTCATAACTTCATATACTAATCTAGTTAGCTCTATGTCCCTCATAAAATATATAACTGTTGTTCATCATAATGTAGTAAATGCACAAGTACATTTAACTATTTCAAGTGTAAACTCTAATATTAGATCATTTTGAGTTATATATGTTGTTTAATTCTAAATACGTTGAAAATATATTCTTCCAAATTTTTATTTATAAAAATATGTTTCATATTTTTTAACTTTCCTGATTTTTCATTCGATTTGTCACATGTCTGTCTGTGAAGGAAGCCTGAGTTGTGGCCCAGTGGTCAACATGCTTGGTTGCTTAAAAGTCATCAGAGTGATACATTTGCTGCAAGCACTGAGTAGGTAGCAGAGTATCATCCAAGTAGAGCTTTTAACCAATTCCCCTTCTTTCTGTATATGAACTTTCCATTCATTGCCTTTTAATTTAATGACCTTACCCTTCAGGCACTAAAAGTAAGCAGATGTTATTGGCAAGCATGTTATTATTTTGAATATACATTTCTTAAGTGTCTTTAATACCTTCAGATAGTTTATCCTTATCCCACTGGTAAGAAGGATAACTCAGAAATTAAATTAAGCCTTCGACACAGAAATGCGGAGAGAAATTCCAAGGGGAGGAAGATACTGTCTTGGCTTTTAGAAGTTTGTGTTCTAATAGAAGGTTTAAAAATTGAACATGAACACATTGATGGAACCTGGCCCCAAGTACGGGCACATGTACAAACACACACACACACACACACACACACACACACACACACACACACAGACATCCCTCTAAACCAAGAGGTAGTATATTTATCTTTCCTTCAATTTTGCAGATGTAAAATTTTAGCTCAGCAAACAGGAATGTTTGAGAGTTCTCAGGCAAAGATGAGTGCAGTGCTTATGATACTCATACGTGTTTTTAAAACTAAGCACATTCTTAAACTGTAAGCTAGCCTGTATGCACTTATGAATCAGCAACAGGACCAAAAGTCATGACAGCCCCGAAGAAATAAAGGCTACAGCAGGCAGACTCCTAATGAAATCTAAAAGCCACGTAAGTAGTTAGAATTCAGAAAAGAAGGGAAAGCAAATCAGACAGGAACCCATCAGAGGGGTGTGGCAGGCCTAAGTAGTTGTGGTTTGGGGTATCTGGATAAGGTATTGAGATAAATATTAAAAATAAGGCATGTTCCACTTTAGCCACAAGTGTCCTTTGGTTCTTGCTGAGAAAAACCTATTGTTCATCCTGCAGTTGGGTTTTGTATTTCCCTGAAATATGAGAAGATACAGATTAGCTTGGCCAAATGGGAAGGTGAAGCCAGCAGACATCCTAGGATTCAGCGGCAAAGTTGGATCTAATCTTTTAATTTTGTTTTGTATTTTATGCAACAAATCTCTTGAGCGTATGTAGGAGTGATTATATTTTTATTGTAACTTAAGAGATTCTTAAAATACATGTTTATTTTTGGGCATTCCTAGTGAATATTTCTTTAACTAAAGGTATTCTTTGGTTGGTATCAGCCAGTATTCAGCTATTATCTAGCCACCATCATCACCATTGCCATAATTTGTCACTCTCACACACATTTCCTGTGTCAGGTATTGTACCAAGTACAGGCATTATCGTGTCCAATTAGTGCAGCAAGCCAAAGAGTAGAGTGCCATTGCTGTCTGTGTTTTAGCACAGAAGCAGAGAGACTCATGGAAGCAGTGGGCCCACAAAGGCAAGCAGAGCAGCTCACAGGGCCAGGACCCGGCCTGTCCTCAGGCTCATGCACAAGTGTTGCCTCTTGCTAACAAGGCTGTCATCCTCACTGCCTCCGAGAGTTAAGACTCTAGGGTTTTCATTTGAATTTACATGATATAGTAGTCCTGCAAACAAAAGGATCTAAGATGTATCATACCAAAATTGCTGCTCTATCCAATTATAGGACATTTTAAAATAGCAACAGACAGCCTCTCTTTTTAAATTTTTAAGTGTTTATTTATTACTTACCTACCTATTTACTTACTTTGTGGTACTGAGGATTAAACCCAGGGCCTTCACACTGAGCTACATCCCAGCCTATTTTTTTAATTTTTCACTTTAAAACAGGGCCTCCCTAAGTTGCCTAGGCTGACCTTGAACTTGGGATCCTCCTGCCTCAATCTCCCAGAGTGCTGGGATTATGTACTAGGCCCAGCTGTGCCACCAGGCCCAGCTTCTTTTTTTGTCGCAAATTATAAGAATGAGAAAGATAAAGTTCTGCAAGTGTTTAACAGTTTTACAGCTTTGAAGATACCTTAAACCTTTGATGTTTTTATATAAATAAAATTTCCAAAATTATATGTAAGTGAAGTGAAACACTTGTGATTATGTTCCAAATCAAGATTAAATTTACTTTAATAAATTTAGTGAAAAATATAAATATACAGTGTATTATATTTGTTTATACACATGTATATATTAGACAAATAAATAGATTACACAAATAATATTGGTTCCACCCATTGAAATATTCTGGTAGACAATGGCTTAAGTACATTTCTGATATTTTGCAAAGACTTTACTTGAAAAAAGAAGCTCATGAACTAAATTTTCTCCAAATAAATGCACTGCAAGTAAATAATATTCCTTTTGAAAGCAAACCCTGTCATTCTACTTACATAGGTAACTCCTGAAAAAAGGCAGCAATTCACTTAAGTATTTAATCATATTCTTTTTGATAACTGCCAGTTATCATGTATTTAATTATATATTTACATATATATGTATGTAAATATGTATGTATACCTTTTTAAGACTAAGAGATTTATGAAATTTTTATGAAGCCTTAGAAATAATCCCTAAATTTTACATTTGGAGAAAAAGGTCAGCTATTAACTAACAAATAGGGGCATCCTAAGGAAACAAACAAATAGCAATATTTGAATCTGGTGTAATGTTTAAACTATAGCCTGTTGCCATTCAGTGTATCGTGGATGATTGTTTGTTTAGGTAACACTTCTTTAAATCGCAGCGAGTGGTCCATACAAAGATAATCATCATTCCAAGCCTTTGTGAGATTTGCCAGTATCCATGGTGAGAAAAATTTCTAAAAATTAACTATATGAGGATGTTTCAGCATTATATTTTAAATGCACGTAAAGAAAAATCTATTAGCAGGTGCTCTTTTAGCCAATAATGGCCAAATTTGATATTTGGGCAGAGTAAAAATTTAGTTATGATATAGTTATTATGTAGTTATAATGCTGGTTTCATTTTTTTACATTAGGTCAGATACCACATATATATTAGTTTTATTTTTTTAAATGTAAGAAAAATGTTATAATTCTGATGATTTTATAATTAATTTTAAAGGTTAAATGATGTGGTGACATTTATCCAGCTAGTAAGAGTTTTTTATGACAGGTTTTCCAGAATCTAAAGTTTATCCTTTTTACATCCCAGCATGAGGACTCTTAGCAATGATCTTTTGTTGTCAATAATAAAATGTTGTACATTAGTTTTTACATTAAATGTATTTTCTGAGAATAGGTCATTAGTATAAATCATTCACGTTGATTCTCAATTACCAGAATATTTGAACACTCAAGAATACCTCATACCCTGACTGTGCCAGTTAACTATCTGAGAATTTCAATTCCAGAAAGTCTAAACTATTGCAAATAATAATGACTTTTTCTAGTATTTCTAGGATTCATCAAAATTCCAGCAACTGTTCAGAATTTAAACTTTCTCTTTTCTCTTGGATTTTCTAAAGAGGCTTAATGTTTTAATCATTAGATTTTATATTGTCTCTAGGTTCTCAGTGAAGCATAATGGATAAAGAGAAAATAAAGCTCCTAGGATTGATCTTTATAAGTTATAATGACAATTTCATCATATTTTTTCAAATTTTATTTAGAAGTTTAAAATTGTACTTCTTCATATTAAGCCAAATGTTTATTCCTCAGATTTTACCTAAATGTTCTTCCCTAAGGCCATTGCTGTTTGAATCTATTTAAATGACTGTCACTGGGGTGTGGGGAAAATGCTCTAATTACTTTGCTAAAAAGAAGGGTTTCATATAAATTGAATTTTTCTTTTAGGCTAATTACTATTCTCTTTTGTTTTATATGCAACTGAGTGAGGTATTGCAGTATCCTCTGTGGAGAGTTAAAGTGCTGAAATAGGAGAAAGCCGATAATTGCTTGGTGTGGTCGTACTGACGACTTGTGCGTATTTGTCAATCTGTGTTAACAGTATCGATCAGGATGGGATCCTCATAGCGGGGCAGATAATATTTCCACTAAATCTTCGGACAGTGATGTCAGTGATATATCTGCGGTTTCCAGGACTAGTAGTGCTTCTCGTTTCAGCAGCACAAGCTACATGTCGGTCCAATCGGAAAGGCCAAGAGGAAACAAGAAAATAAGGTGAGTGGGGCTTTAGCAAGCAAACTCTTCTAAATGTTTAGAAAGTCTCAATTCTTCTCTGGATAAACATAAAATCCTCTGTTTCTTACAGATTATTATGGTCATTAAGGTGATAGGAACCTCTTTACATATAATTTTTAATTTTACTTTGGTCCGCATTTCAAATTTCTTACAAAAATTTTTATAGAACTGATGACAATTTTGTCTAGTATGTTATTTGAAATAATATTATTTTATGTTGCAATATAAAAACTAAACTGCTAGTATTATGTCATTATTAAAGTTAAAGTGATGGTTAACTGAAAATGTGTATTTTTTAATGTTCCAAGGAGTATGAGAAATAATATTTTGGAGGGTTCATTACTAACTGAATAAAGTTCAGTGATTCGGAAAACAAGAACATTCCTTTTTCAGTATGATACTCTCCCATCCTCCTGAAATTTTTATAAATACATGGCAAATGTCCTCATCTTCTCAAGAAGATTTATGTATGTAATATATAATTTGTATTCCTATTATATATTAGAAATTCTATAACATTTTAAGGCTAACTTATTCTATAACATTTTAAGGATACTCCAACAGCTGTGTTGTTTTTTACTCCGAATGCAGTAAAATGGAAAGATCATAGTGTTTGCTTGTTTTCCATGTAATTTTGTAATTTTTAAAAGAGAAATATGATTTTAAAACTGTAACGATTAAATATTGCTTACCCAGTACTTCTCCGATATAGAATGGAAAAAGTTTTCAGCACTTAAAAGGTATAATTTATATTTACATTTTGATAGTTTTCATTGCCTTCTGTTCAATTTCATATGCATTTTTTTCTTGACTTGCTGTCTTTTTTCTTTTTCTTTTTTATTTATTTATTTATTTATTTATTTATTTTGTTTATTTGCATGCCTTCCATTTATGTTGCTTTCACAAGGCCAAAGGGAATAGAAGAGGGAGGGGAAGAAGGGGATAAGAATGAAGAGATAGTTCATGAGGAGGAAGCGGTAAAGGAAGAAAGAATTAATGAGAATGGGAAAGGGAAGGAGATTACAGAAACATGTAATAAGGAGAAAAACAAAGAATCAGGAGACGAAAAAACACAAGATACACCTGAGCAAGGGGGAATAAAAGGACAGTGGAATAAAGAGGATTTGCAAAGGAGATTCTCACAAGATGATGACAGGTAATATGCTTAATTTGGAGTCAATTCCCATTAGCAATGTAGTCTTTTACCATTCCTAAAAATTATTTTGCCATCTATATTAGCTTTATTTTCTTGTGTCTTATGTATTTACCTCGTAATGCAACAGGTTGGTATGTTGACAAATTATTATCCAAAGATGGATTTTCTAAAGGTCTTTAATTTGTGCTTACTAGCTTTGAGAGTCTAATTTATTAGTTTTCAGGTTCTTTTTTTCTACTTGAAGCAGCTTTAAATTTCCTTTCAGGTCTTTTAGCATGAAGTATTATACCACTTTCCCCATAGAGTCTAAAGATGAGTGAAAAAGAGAAACTTTTTACCAGTAGTGAAGATTGCCTCAAAGCAAAGAAAGTAAACTCCTTAGAATGAGATTCTGAAGGGGCTGAAATGATTCAGGCTACTTCATAAGAAATGCTGGGTACTAGAAACCAACTTCAAAAGTGAGTGACAAAATTGTAAAAAGTAAGCTTTATTCCATGTCTAGCTCTCCTGTTTTCTCTTAGTTTTCTTCTAGGGTGTAGTGTACTTCCTTGGTGTAGTAAACTGAGGGAGCTTAGGAAGCAGGGGTAGTGTTCTTTGATACTCTTCAAAAAATATAGATGACAAGGGCCCTTTAGAAGACAAACATGTTGGGTTATGCCCTCAATTCACCCATTTAGAAAAACATATAATGGAATACTATTCAGGTCTAAAGAATGACAAATTAGAGTTATTTATTAGTTTTCGGGTTCTTTATTATAGGAAAATGTGTGGACCTGGAAAATATAATGTTGAGTGAAATAAGCCAGACTCTCAAGCTTGAATACCGTATGATATCCCTCATTTGAGAGAGCCAAAATGCAAACAAAAGAAAATGTAAATAATGGATACAAAAATAGAAAGGGATAGATCCCACCCGAAATGCAAAGGGTCCAAGGGAACAGAAGAGGGCAAAGGGGGAAGGGGAATGAGAATGCAGAAGAATAACGATATCCTAAGAACAAGGACCTAATAACCCAAATTTAAAACAGTAACACACACACTAGGTATTACAGTCAACTTTATGTAGTTTCAACTTAATACTGTAACTATATGGTTGTTTACATTGCTTGTTGTTACAAGCAAAAAGCACAATTATGGTCTGTAAGTTTGTGTAATTGCCTGTAAATTTGTGTAATTTAGGATAAATTGTAATAAAAAAAGAAAAACTTGGAGAAGGAACTTTGAGGAGAAAATTTAAACGTAAATAAGTCATAAAATAACTTCATTGTACTTTCATAACACAAGCCCGTAAGTGTGAAGCAGTATGAGGAATACTGCATGTGGTCAGATCTGCACAAGTCTGTACAAGACTTCACCTACTGCTGAATAGCTGACTGTGCTCCTACATTTATCTGAGACTGCAAATTGCAAATCATGCACATTTTAAATTGAGTTTTCTAACAGTCCATTATTTGACTTCGTGTTCTACAAAGTCTACTTGATAAGCATACCCTATTTGTAAGCCAATATTTGCATCATGATATGTCAGCTCAATCTCAATTTATACTTCTCTCATAATGAATGAAAGGTGACTCAGACAGATGCTTACCCCTTGGGGATAGAAACCAGTCCTTTAGTCCGTGACATTGCCTTTTTTGTCTCAGGCATATCTGTACTCTGAAATAGTTTCTGTATAACAAAAATTAAATATAAAGGTGCATCTGAAGACATATTTTGTGATTTGAGTCTAAATTAGTAACTTCAAGCCAGTTTGCATTACATATCCAATTTGATAATTACCTTGGCTTATTCTTCTAATTTTTATTTTTCATTAGTACCTGTCTGCAATTCATAATGATTACATTTGTCATGAGGAGTTGGTACATGCACATAACACATCTTTTATCCCCCCTTCCCCCATCTCCCCCCTCCATGAACCTTTTATTTCATTTATTGATCATAGAATTGTTTCATCATTAATTCATAGGGAAAAGCTTTCCAAGGTTCTCTTGGAAAGAAATTTAGACTTTCCTTCCTTCCAAGAGCAGAGCACAGTGTGAGTCTCTAATGCGCTTTGTTTTCTGTACACTGTATAGAAGAGAACACAGGAGCCCCCTGGTATTTACTTGGAGTCAAAGTCCCATCCTGGCATGTATGGCTTGGTGGGCAGAGTTTGGAGCAGGTCATGACCTTAAGGTCTTTATTCTTTTAATAGTATTCTTTTCACCATTTTCTTCAGGAAAAGAACACATTATTTTGTAAGGGGAAAGGAAAGATGATATATTCCAAGGCATGTAGTTCCATCAAGACACTGCACTCAACTAACTGTACTATTTCTGGGGCTATAAACTATACAGACCAAGTTAATCTCTCTCTCATATTTTATAATATGACAAGAAATATTGACTACAGTTGTTTATGAAAGAATGTTGGTTAATTATTACTACATAGGATCTTGAATTTGCTTTCATTTTTTGAATCGTTCTGACAGTTTTTATTACGAGGAAAAACATAAGTGTGCATAGGCACATTTTGTTTTAGTACTTGATAAGCACAATCATAGATTGTTTGAACACATACAAACAAAACACAACTCAGTGTGTGCATATACATCATTGGAAAGAATCTTATTCTATAATGTACCATACCTTTCACTTGGAATTCAAGTTTTATTTAAAAACTGACTTAAAAGCATTTATAGAAATGCTAGTTCTCCGTGACCACAATCAACAAAATCCATTACAATTGCTATTTTCTTTACAGTCATTAGATGTCAGTGCATGATACATATCTTATTGCATGGTGATGTTGCTCATTCACAGTAAGTCCCATTGAAGTGACTCTACTGAATGTAGAATGTAGAAAATAAATGTGTAAGTAGAAATATATAGGTGAAAAATGAATAGCAAAAATAAATTCAAGAATGGTTCATTAAATATTTAGTTTATACAACTAGGGGTTCCATTTGACCCAGCTATTCCTCTGCTTGGTATCGTCCCAGAAGAATTAAAATCATCATACCACAGCTATGTATGCACAACCATGTTCATAGCACCACAATTTGTAACAGCTATTTCTTAACACAATTTGTAAGTCTTGGAAGCAACCTAAATGTCCAACAACTAATGAATGGCTAAAGAAGATGTGGTTTTTCTACACAATGGAGTACTACTCTGCCATAAAAAGGGCAAACTAGAGGCATTTGTAGGTAAATGGATGTTCCTTGAAAACATACTCTTAAGTGAAATAAATCAGACACTTATCAGTACACATCGAATTGTTTCTCTGCTATGAGAAACCATAAGTGTAAATAAGGTCAAAGGGGTATAATAGATATTATATATATATAAAAGATAGTATTCAAAAGAGAGGAGAACTAGATAGGGAAAAGGGGGATAAAGAAGGAAGGTTAAAAGGAAAGTAAGATGAAAAGGGAAAAAATGGAAAAATGTAAATAAACTTGTTGCAAATGGAGAGGGCTGGGTGAATGGAAGTGGGGAGGGGAAGGGGGAAAACCAAGATACATCATGTACAGGTACAAAATAACCATGTTGATTATGATCATTATGTATACAATGTACCAATACATGTTCTTGGTAAAAAAATAACAAAAAAAAAATTTAGTTTATTCTAAGTTGATTAATGAGTAAAACATTCACAATCAGCTTTTTTAAATCTACATACAAATAAGTAAATATGGTAAAATTCTCCTATATCATTAATATTTTATATGGTGAACTAGAAAGTACAAAATTATAAATGTCATTTAACATATTTTATATATTTGTACATATGCATTTTAAATTTTACACTTATTTACATTTGCTGGAGATATAGATATAGATATATATATGGGGTAAACTGACCTAGAAAGCATGTTGAAAGATAAAGAGAAATCATTAATCAACCAATATTTATTTAGAAAATTTCTGACGCACTGTACTAGCAGCTGGAGATAGAAAATAAATGAAGCATTTCAAAATTTCTATGTCTGAGGATGAAAGCAATATGTTAGCCATGTGTAGATGGATGTTTGACAGTAGTTGTGTATCCAACAAGTGTCACCAAGATTCCCAAACAAATATACGAGGATATTTAATGAAAGAAATTATTTTAGGTAATCTGCAGTAAAAGATAGAAAAGCAAGTATTGAAACAGTAGAGTTTTGTTAGACTTGACCATGTTAGTAGTTTTGTGTTCACCAATCTTTATTCTGGGAACATATAACAAAATAAACATTTTTTTAAAACATCAAGATACTGTCTCCATAAACCTTTAGTTCTCAGGCTATGTAATTTTAATTTCTCTGTTTAAAGAGAACGACTCTTTTTGAGATAGTGAAATTTTTGAAGGAAAAAGACATCAGTTCAAATTTTCAGAAATGGCTGTTAAAAAAAAGATTTAAGCCATTAAATTATCTCGGATGTAGAGTAATTTTTAATAAAAATTTATGCAAAGGCATTGCTGCTATCATCTTACTTTGAGGAGAGATTTAAAATGTAAAACAGGTCACATGACTGTGTAGTACGGCGATCTATGCAGTGTACTTCCGCGTGCGTTGCGGACCTCGAGGAGGCAGCAGTGAGGCTCGTGAAGATGGTTGTGGGTCAGAATCCCGGACCACCTGGACTTTGGTCCTGACTGCCGTGTGCGCCTGCTGCTTTCGTTCTTTGGGCTTTTTAACTTGTCACATAAAGGGGAATGGAGGAGTAGGTGATTCACGCTTCTTTCCATAGCTTAACAGAATGTAGTATCCAGCCAACAGGAAAGTTACCCTCATGATTTGACTTCATTATCATGAATTCAAGAGATAATTGGTTTTGCAGCGAATTACTGGCACAACAAACAGCACAACCTACTTCTCCATCATTTCAAAGATGTGTCCAAAGTGTCTACAGCCGGCCTTTAGTGTTTTGTATATCAAGGTCGGTGTTTTCCGTTTGCTGAAAGAATGTGTCAGTGCTGGCTCCTCCCAGAGGGCATGGCGGGCCGTGCTCTTCCATCAGGCCTCACCCCTGGCTTGTGTTCTGTTCAGGTGTTTCCTTTCTCTTTGAGTCCATGTCCAATTTACTACTACTGAGCATCTTATAATCTGAAATAACTGTATGATAACTCTACTATAATAAATAAATATTTTATGCTTGTTCATAATTCTCCACTAGGAACTTCAAAAAAACACACATCATTTCTAAAATTGGTATTCTGAATTTTGGGGTGTGGCCCAGGATTTGCATATTTAAAACAAACCCTAAGTGATTATGATGCAGGTAATCTGAAGATGGTGGCCATCTTCTGAGTTGCTCTTGTTTTCTAAAGAATTTTAAGACTAGCTTGTGAATTTTTGACAGAAACTAAAGGCAGCTGGAATTTTGGTAGAAATTATGCTTGAGTTGATTAAATTTGAGGATTATTGGCATTTTAAGATCACTGAGGCTTCTAATCCATGAGCACAAGATATCGTTCCTTTTATTTTTTACTTCACTTTCTTACAATAGTGTTTTGTAGTCTTCTGTGTACACATTGTATGCTATTTTTTTTGAATATACTCTAAGTATTTTATTTTGGTGCTATTTTAAATGGAATTATTCTATTAATTTCAAGTGTAGATTGTTCATTGCTAGTGTATAGAAACTGAATTGATTTTTATATGTTTATCTTGTATCCTATAAATTTGCAATACTCATTTATTAACTTTAATGGTTTTTTTTGGTTGCTTCCTTAGGATTTTCTAAGTAGGACATCATGTCATCTGTGATTAAAGATAGTTTTCCTTTCTCTTTTCCAGTGTGAATGCTTTTATTTCTTTTTCTTGCATAATTGACTTGGCTAAAACCTCTACTACAATGTTGAGTAGAAGTAACCCATAGAAAGTCCTTAAAGTAAAAAGCCATTTCGAATATTTCATTAGCCATAAGAGCACTTTTGAAGCTATTATCTCTTATGTTACTAATCCATTTTAAAATAGCCTATGTAATGAAACTTTCTTTTAAAATTTTATGACTATACTTTCTAAAGAATTGGTATATTTACTTTATAGATAAGAAAACAATATAGCCCATTATATTTTCTTTCTTATCTAGACTATTAGGAAGTTTGAGTTAAATGTCAAAAATATGCAAATTCCATTCAATTTTGGTCTATCTTATGTTAATGTCATTACATTAGCTATGGAGATTAGATATGTTATTACATTAGATAATGGACAGTTTTCACTTTTATTTCCTCTTTATTGTGTTATTTAAGTTGTACAATATGATGTTTCAATATATCTATCTTGATACACATATCTGCTGAAGTCATTCTTATAGTGAAACATTAAACACACCCATCATCTCATATAGTTACTTTTCTCTGTCTGCCTGTCTCTCTCTCTCTCTCTGGGGTGTGTGTGTGTGTGTGTGTGTGTGTGTGTGTGTGTGTGAGAGAGAGAGAGAGAGTGAGAGAGAGAGAGAGAGATAGAGAGAGAGAGAGACCTAAAATCTACTCTTTTGTTTGCTTCCTTTTTTAAGCTTTGCTTTTCTATTTCTATTTTACTACATTTATGGCCTATGTAACTTTTTACTAAAACTGGTTCAAATTATATATGCTGCTAAATGTATTAGTAATATTTTATCAAACCAGCTTTTTATGTTTTAATTTAATATGTAATTTTATTAATGCCTATTAACTGTACAATTTTGCTGGTTTCAATGTGGTATAGTCATACACATGTGTAACATATCTTGGTCATATCCATCCCTTCATTACCCTTCCTTACATCCTCTCCCCTCTCTCACGTATTCCATTTCTCCTGTCTAATAATAGCTCCCCTTCTATTTTATATCATTTTTAAAAGATCCCATCTATTAGAGAAAACGTGTGATGCTTGTGTTTATGAATCTAGTTTATTTCACTTAACATGATTTCCATTTCTATCCATTTTCCTACAAATTGCTTAATTTCATTCTTCTTTCTGGCTGAATTATAGTCCCCTGTGTATGTATACCACTGTTACCTACCTGTTGATGGCTATTGTGCATTGTGCCAAAATAAACACGGCTATGCAGGCGTTCCTATAGGGTGCTGACTGTGCATACCAAAGGGCATAGCAGAGTCATGTGATAGTTCTATTTGCAGTTTTTTGAGGAACCTCCATAATTGATTTTCTAGTGGCTGTACTAATTCACATTCCCACCATCAGTATAGAAGCGTCTCTTTTTCCTCACATCCCCACCAGCATTTATTACTTTGTATAATATTGATTATAGACATTCTTAGTAAGGTAAGATGGAGTCACAGTGTAGTTTTGATTTGCATTTCCCTAATGGCTAAAGAGGTTGAACATTTTTTCATATATGTGTTGACCATTTGAACTTCTTTGGAGAAGTCTCTGCTCAATTCATTTGCCCATTTATTGATTAGGTTATTTGTTTTGTTGTGGTTTTTTTTTTTTTCTGGTGTTGTTCTTGGGTTCTTTATTTTCAGTATTAATCTGCTGTCAGCAAAGTAGTTGGTAAAGAGTTTCTGCCATTCTATAGGCTATCTCTTCGCTCTGTTGATTATTCCCTGTGCTGTGCAGAGCTTTTTAATTTGATGTAGTTCTATTTTTTTGAGTCTTGCTATTATCTCCTGTGCTATTGGAGTCTTATTCTGTAAGTCTTTGCCTGTGCCTATAGTTTCAAGTATCGCCCCTGTGTTTTCTTCTAGCAGTTTCAAAGTTTCAGGTCTCCTATCTAGATTTTTAGATCCACTTTGAATTGATTTTGGTACAAGGGGAGAGATAGGGCTGTAGTTTTAATCTTTTACCTGTGGGCATACAGTTTTCCTAGCACCATTTGTTAAAGAGGCTATCTTTTCTCCAACTTGTGATTTTAGGCCAGCTTGTTTTTAGGTTTTGACCTTATTACCATTTTTTTCTTGACAGTCTTTTTCTTCTGGGGTTTTGTGATGATATACTCCATTTTCAGCCATCTCTTTGGCCATCTCTATGTTCTCTGAAATTTCTGTATGCCCTTGCTGTGCTGGTATAGTCTGAGCTCCCATCCTAGACCCTCCGTTCTCCACTCTCTACACCTGATATCTTGATGGTGCATTCTGCTTCACAGACTGTATGTTACATATTTTTATTTCCACACCAAATCTCCTTCCTGATCATCTACCAGGTCTATCCAACTGGGTTCTAGCCATCTTCTTGTCCGTTCCAGAAAATGTCAAACTCAGCATGTAAAAGTAAATTCATCCTACTCCTCACTAACCAACCAACCCAAATAAGCAGTCTGTTCCTCTTCTTGTACTCACTATCCCGGTGCATGGCACCAGCATCCTCACACTTGTCTGATCCAGAAAACTGGGCATTACTCTTTGTTAGTTCTTCTCCATTGAGCACGATCTCGCCCCTCCAATCACCAGGTCTTATTGATTTTAAGGCTTAATTACATCTGAATTATGTATTTCTCCCTAACCCTGTTTTTACTTCCACAATTTAAGTCATCTTCTCTTAAGGTGTTATTTTCGCAGGAAATTCTTATCTTTAAAAAAACCATACATCCAAATTTGTATGTTAATAGCATAAAATGAGTAGTAAACTTGTATGAAGTAGTTCATTAGTGAGAACATCAAAGCAAAAGATTTCTTCACTGAGAAATGGATAATCATAATGTGGCATATTCATAAAATGGAATATTATTTGGCTATCAAAAAGGACCAAAGTGCTGATTCATTCTACAATGTGAATGACACTTGTAAAATGTAGACCAAGTGAAAGAAGCCAGACACAGAAGGGCCTATATTATATTTTTCCATTTGCTACATGAAATGTCCAGAATCTATAGAGATTCTGTTAGTGGTTGCAGGGCTGAAGTGAAGGAAAAATGAAGTAACCACCAGGGCACAGAGCTCCTTTAGGGTTGTGGGTTCTGGAGCAGTGGGTGGTGAGGGTTGCTGTCCAACTTTGTGAACATGCATGGAAACACATCCATACACTTTAAAAGAGCAGGTTTTATAGTGTGTTAATTTCATTTTTAAAAATATACCAAGAAGATGATTTCTACAAAAGAAGAAGGAAGGAAGGGCGGTAAACAGAAAACTGGATAAGGAAAAAGTGACTCTTAGTATTATTATTATTATTTTTGACTCTTAATATTATATAAGGTAGCAAAAGAAAATCTATGATTGCTTATAGCCCCCGACCATTAAAGTCTTTCTCTGGCACGAAGGAGGCTGAGGCAAGAGAATCGTAAGTTTGAGCCAAGCCTGGGCAACTTAATGGCTTAGCAAGACCATGTTTCAAAAAAAAAAAAAAAAAAAAAAAAGAAAACAAACAAACACTTAACATGGGTCTATTTCTGAATTAACAGTTTAAGAACATATCTGAGACACTTTGGTAAGCAATTCTTAACTATGATGCAAAACAAGCATAAAGCTTTTAAAATCTAAAAAGTGCAATAATTAAGAGTTACATACATTATTTTGTGCATGAATCTCAGATGTTTTTCTATGTAGCCTTTTAAAAATTTTAAAAATTTTTTTGGCATATGACTGAAAGGGTTCCTAGCTAAAATTAGCCAGCCAGGTAAGAATATGATGTATAAATATGAAGTACAAATACAAGAATATGAAGTACAGTATAAGTACTAAACATAAATATGAAGTACAAAGTTGAATCTTTTAAATCAGTGTTTTACTAGTGTATTTTTGAAAAATTAATCTCATTTGTTGATGCTTTCAGAGAATGGGTCCTTAACGGGATCCCTTTGGGAACCATCGTGCACCCCCTGCTTCCCATTGGATTCGTAGCACACATGAGCACCCCGAGATTTTTCTAAACTTTATGACAGAAGAATTTTACTGCAGTACTTTCAAATTTTATTTCTAGAAATGTACTTAAAACTAAATAACATGCCTTAATTTTCCATTTGTAACTATAGCTTCTCTTCTTTCCTAAAACAAATATTTTTATTTTTGCTGAGCTTGAGTATGATTTATGATATAAAATTTAAGTTTACCTAGAGGAATTTGGAACTGAAAAAAGAAACTTAACCACAGAAGTTAATCTTGTCTCTAAATAAGCAGACAGCCAGGACTATGAAAAGAATTATAAAGTCAGATAGAAATTAACAAATCCAAAAAAGAGGAAAAGTATTATCCAAGGAGCATAAGATTTATCTCTCAAAAAGCACTAATAGAATCCATAAAATAGCTATCATGAACTTTGAACATCTATGCTGACTTTGTTTCTGTATGTTAAAATTTAACTCACTCTATAGCTTATTGCTTTAAATGCAGTGGTTAAGCCACAGTGTTAAAAAAAAGTGGCATTGATGAGTGGCTGTTCGATATATTTTTGTATTGCTCACAGCACATTGGCATGGGTCTGTTAGCTGCTGAGGCCGAGATTATACCCCAGAGCACCTTGATGTCACCTGTGCATGTGTGTACGTATCCATCGTGCTCTCTCTCATAGGGGCTTCTCTATCACCTGCCCATCCTACTCTTATGCTGATACTTGCTTCTCTGTTTCTCATTTGCTACATATCCAGAGTTGTTTTTACATTCTTATTTAATGAGTCCATGATTCCCATATCTAATATTTTCCACATTGTTTAACTCTACTATTTCCACTATTTATTGGATACACCCTCTTCATTAAAAGAATTTGACACATTACATGGGAAAGGCAAGAAAATTCCCTTCGTGTTTGACATATATTCACCAAGGTCTATTAATTTAATAGAGGATGAATATTATAAGGGAGGTATTTATAGACTCTTGTTTATAAGGTAATATGTGGCTACCTCATTATCCTATTATACTTTACAAGTTCTAATCATTTTATAGATAATAATATTAGTATATCATTTGAGTGCTCTACTGATGAAAAACAGATTTTATAAACCATACATATAAAGATATAAGTACATATTTATGTCTAGTTTATGATGTGCATACACTGTATATTTGTATGCAGATATATTTGTACATGTTAATATCATATATGCCTGTGTGTCATATCATTGGATTGTACCAGTAAAGTTGAGAGATTATCAGAGCAGGTGTAAATTTTTACATTTTGAGGCAAAGATTCTTCTGATTTAAAATTTTCGTGCCACTATAATGAAATAAATACAGTAATTTGTTTACATGTGCACAGGTGATTATCACTATTCTGAGAAAAACCATGCATTTCTTAAAGCATGCTTTTATCAGGGAACAGTGATGTGTGAGCGATACTGAAATTCTAGCTTACCAGGGGCAGACTCCTCTTTTATCCTGGGCACTGCGGTATTTCCACACTCAGAACAGCACTGAGATGGGGTAGCTTGAAGAATGAATGAATGAATGAATGAATGCCTATTTCAGGCCTGTAAAATGGAGTTTTCATTAAAATATCTGAAATCAAAGAGAAAGATGATCCTGAAAAATTAAAATATCAGTTAGATAAAATGTAATATATTTTCATTAATCCTTTAGCAGCTATGAAATATATGTATTATATTCCTTCTTTCTGACTACAACGTTTAGCTAATGATTCACTCTTAAAATCTTAACATAGTGTTTTTCTTTCCTAGTTAATCTTATACTGAAATCCACAGACCATTATTGAAAAGGACTTTGGAAGTTATCTAATACTCTGAACTAAAGTAGGATTCCTGTATTCTAATACTAATTCAGGAATTCTAATACTAATTTAGTTCTAATACTAATACAGGAGTAATACTCCTAATATTACCAGACCCTTAAACAACTTGCTCAAAGAGCTTTTTTAAAACCATAAATTATTGGTCTTGGTGTGAGGATTCTACTGCAGTGTATCTAAATGTGAAGAGCACTAACTTACATAGTTACAATCACAGATAGTTGGTCCTCCGTCTGTTAGAAGAACTCAGAGTTCCTGCCTTGTGAAGCAGTTTGTGCTCTTGGACATTTGTAATTATTAGAAAGACTTTCCCCAGCTGAGTCAAGTCTAATTTAGAGGATGATCATAAATTATTCACTTTCTAATTGTCCTTTAGTTGAGTGTATATTTTAGGCATTTGCTTGTATTTATAATAAATCTCACAATGTTGAAAACAGAATTGGAAGGAAGAATTGTGACAAAGGTTCTTGTTTTGGAATTGGACCAAGTTATATTTTAACCTGCTCATATCCATATATATTATATATATATATATATACATACACACGTATATATCATATTTATTCAGAGAATATATGTAGGTACATGTATATGTATGTGAGAGTTCCACTTTTATTGGGATAATTCTATTTTCACAGAACAGTCTCTTTTCTCTGAATTGATGGATCAGATGTCCTCATTTTAATCATTAGCATGAGTGCTTCAAAGAATGACAGACTGAAGCCTCAGTATGCCTACAATGCTTTTATCGGTCTTTTTAATATTTCAAATTTTTATTCACATAAATTTTAATCCTTAATAACTATAAAAACTTTAACTTCTAATTTAAAAATTTTAAGGTCTAGTAACTTTTTAAAGCTCGTATTGAAGGATTGCAAATTTTTAACTTCTAATAGCTCCTGCATGTCACTATGTGAATTGAAAATGACTAGATATGTTGCCTCAGGCCTTCTGCTGTATGATTTACAACAATATTCTACAATAACAAGTGTCATGTCATGTCTGAGGGTGAGACTATAAGTGCATTTAAATTTGCATGCAATTTATTGTAAACTCTAAAATGTAATGTTAAAGTTGATGAAATTATTAAAATTTTAGCAAAATAAATTTCCTGGGAATAACAACTGCCCCTTATTTCTTTTTATTTCAGAAGTAGTTGTCTACTCAAGAATGTGTGTTGTTCATTAAGCCAAGAGATAAATTTTTTAAATGTTAGATAGACAATAGCACGTTTGATGCCTTTCCTGAGCCATTAAATCTTTCTGTTCCAGCACTTTACATATTTATAATGAAATACCAGATCAAAAACTATCTTTTAGAAAACTCTATTAGGCAAGGTTTTTAAACCTTGCTAGAAATAAAATCTCTTAATTGTTCTTCCTAACGTTATGGAAACAGTTCCTCAGTGAACTGGTATTGGCCACCTACAAGTAAACTAGAGTTCTCATTCACCGCGTACTGTCATATTTTACCAAAACTAGAAAAGCGATCGATCGTAGAAACTGCCTAAACCAAGTTAACTGAGATTTCTTCCAAAGGCCACATTTAGAGAATGTTCTCCAGACTGGATTGCATTTAATTTCCTGTGACCGTCCAGTTACAGTGTTAAAACAATGGTCTGAGGATCTCAAAATCATTTCCCAGTAGGGTGAAACAAGCAAGCCCTGCTGTCGGTGCTCCATGCAGTAGTTAGCGTGGGGGCCGGGTCTCCCAGACAGCTGTTGCTTCCGCCAGGATAGAAGGGCCTCTTAGCACCCGCCAGGAACTGCTCCCCAGGAGCATGGCTTCAAATGATAAAAAGAGGTAAATTATATACTTCATATCATTCTGTTAGAAAACTGCTCATATGTTTTAAAACTGTAGTAACCGCAAAGAGATTACCCAGTGTATTGCATTTCTAATATTCTCGTTAATGAAGGTTTTGTTGTAATAATTTCACTGTGTTTGTGCGTGCCCATGTGTGCAGGTCTGTATGTGTTTAAAAGAAATTAAATTTTGGCCCTGCTTCATTTTCCTCACGTAGTTGTTATATGGAATTGCTCTATGGAATACTGTAAAACCCTAACAGATGTGGAAAGAGGTACTGTACTATTTTAGGTATTCAGGAATACAGCTAGTTATAGGAATTTAAATATGTACCAATAAAAGGTCTTACCCATGTGGAAAAACCATGCCTTCTATTTTTTTATATTATGACTGTCTAGATTAAGGGAAAATGAAATGAAGCTTTATTGAGAATGTTAGAAAACAGAAATAGTTAAATCTGTTCTAAAAGTGGTTTTTGTAAAAAAACAGCTCTTTAAAAAGCAAAATTAAATAAGCACTTGATAAATTTAAGGTTTATATTAGTACAATGTGAATTAGACTGAATTTCATACTTTTAACTAGTAGTTTTAAAATTTTGGACATGTCTATATTGATTTACATAATTTACCATCAAAGAAGAAAAGTTTCAATTTTGTGATTAATCTTGATCAAATGTTGTTTCTAAAAGAAAAACAGCATGAAATTATCATATTTATAATAAGACTTTCTTTGGAAAGATAAATAAGATTTCTTTAAAAAGAATGCCTTTCTTTATCTGCCAGTATAACTTACATGTAATTGGCAAAAAAAACTTTTCTTATGACACTCTAAGTATAATAAAGTATTGTGTGAATTTAGAATAATTAATACACACAGAGTGATCTCAGGAACTGTGCTGTGGGAATCTGCTGTTTGTTTTGTTCCTTTTTCTGATCTAGTAATTCATAGGAAGGATGTAAAACTACTTCCAATAACTGAGAAAGTTATCACAAAGATAAAAGTTTCCTTTATAAACTGTGTTTTCCCTGTTTATTATGATAGGTAAGAAAATGAAAATTCCAGTATATTTTATGTAGTATGAGAGATTCTTAGTACTATGAAGGAAGATGTTATAAGTAAGAAGAGTATAAAAATTTCTTAGGATAAAACTCAGTAAAAAATTCTTTCAACTTCCAGTTGACAATTACCAAAATTCTTCTATAAAAGTTTTCATGATATTCCAGTCAGTTCTGGCTGCCATAACCTGGATGCTTGAAGCAGCAGACACTTCTCTCTCACGGTGGGGAGGCTGGGAGGTTGGGGGTGAGCATGGCAACTTTGGCCAGTTCTGCTGCAGACTTTCTAGTGTCAATGGCTGAGTCTTCACAAGAAGGGGCAGGGAGAGAAAAGGAGCTCTAGCCTGTTCCTTCCCTGAAGGTGCGCATCCCCTCCCGAGACTCCATCCTCTTGAGCTAATTTCTTCCAGGTACCATTGCCTCAAGCATTAGGGCTTCAGCAGAGGAATTCTGCAGGGCACAGTCATTCGGTGCATAGCATATGCACATAATATTCTTTTAAATTATGGCATAAAATCGAGATTTCTTGTGTTTGTTGTATTTTAAGTGTGCTGCAAGCCTGGATTTATTTTAACCTACATAAATAGCAATTAAAGAAAAAAGCTTAGTAAAATACATATTTCCCATAAGTTTGAAGAACATTTTCATATAAGCTCAGAGTATACCATTGTTCTCTTGTTTATTCAAGGCCAAGATCAACTAAATATTAAAAAGATTATTTTGATCAGATGTTTTTATTTCTATGGCCTTCCATTTTCTCACTCATACAGAGGACAAACCAGATTTAGATCATCTTGATTTTAACATTTAAGTAACATGTATTATAAATATTTAATGTTTAATCTAAATGCCAAAGAAGATAAGCTATAGCATATTTATAATTTTGAAAGTTGAATGCTTAATGCTCCTTGCTCTTCACTAAATAACATAAAGTACATTTATATTATTATTTGAATGAGCCATTTAACTCCTCAAATTGGTCATTTACAAAATCATGCAAAATTATTTAGTAATCTTTTCCTCTGTGTTTTCTTTGTTCCCACGTTTTGAAGTGTATTTCCAGGCTACGAGTGCTGTGCTGTGGCTGTATGTTAGTAATTTTGATATCCTTCAACCGAAAATTATTCCTTCTCATTAGAATTTGAATTGCCTTAGATTAAATAAATAATCCACTAGCTAAAAATATGAAAAAAAAAGAAAAAAAATGTGAAGGCTGTTCTTACTAACTCCTTTCCTTCTCTTTTCTTCACTTTCTTTCTCTAATCATTTTTCTGACTGCTGCGTGTTGGCAGTTGGCAATCTGTGGCAGTTAGGAAGATACTGAGGTGTATAAATGTTAGTTCTTGCCTTGAAGGGGTCATTGCTAGTGGACAACATTGATGTTTATGTGTTTATAATACAATGATCATAACTGCTATTATAAAGGTATATTCAGTAATTGAATATTTCAGTTACATATATGAAATGTTACATAGTTATACATGTTGAGTAGTAGTTACAGATGTGAAATCTTACATAGTTACACAAATTAACTATGTAAGTTGAGAGATACCAGTTAAGCTATGATGGACCAAGGATTTTTGGACACCATAAGGCAGGATTTCTGAGACATAAATTGACATCCATCATTCTGTCATATCCCAGCATGTGGTATATCATCTCAGACTGTTACTAGTAACCTAAGGATTCAGTTATTGTGGTTTGATTTTAGTAAGGTCCTGGACTAGAGCAATAGCAAGAAACCAATAAGAAATAGGAAAACCCAAGGATGTTGTGAAGAAGGCTCAATAAAGTTTTGGTGACTAAATTAGTTCATTTATTGAGTAGATATCCATTCGGTACTTACTAAGTGCCAGGCCCTATTCTAGATACTTGAATACAGTGGTGAATGCACAGGCAAAGTTCCTGCCATCATGGACTTTATATTCTGATGGCGGGCCTGATGAGGTGAAATTGTGGGTGAACATGACAGCAGCGGAGGAAGACCGTATGTGTGCAAGCATTAGAGGAGGCGGCAGCCCTTCCCCCACCTGCAGAAAGCAGATGAGGTTGGAAGTCCAGAGAGCGAGTAGAGACCTAAGAGTTCTGAGCCCTGTTGGTGACTAAATTAGCAGGGACCATGGGCACAGATGATGAGATCAGCCCTGATCATCTGAAAGCAGACGTGGCAGGTGGGCTGTGGGTGCTGGGCTTGGGACGTGGGGAGGTGATCATGAACCAAGCAGGTGGAGCTCAGAGATCCCTCTCGACCTGAGTGTGGGAAGCCAAAAAGGAAAGGTGTCCCTGTTTTTAGAACTATGACTTTTGAAAGAAAACTTGGGGTGCTGAGTTAGGGGATTTGAACAGACAAAAAGTAACATACTTTAGAAATTTATGATTTTTTTAAAGTAAAGCCTAAAATTGGCCTACATTACTTGAAGTAGTGTATTTCTATCTAGATTCGTATGGAAGCTATTGAAAAGAAGAATTCACGTGAACACAACTGAAACAGATAACTGTGGTCATACATATAAAGCAGTAGTTATATCATAATGAAATTATTTTAAACTAGTCTGCAGATATTTAAATTTCCTGTTACCCTATATGTATTCTGTATAGAATACTTGACGTTCAACAAATTACTTTTTGCTTTTCAGAATCCCAAGAAACATTTTAATGTTTTCTTTTACTGCAGAATAAATAAAGAATATCTAATTTCTCAAATGACACTATTTTTAGTGTCATAATTTTCACTTTGTCTAAGGTCTTTGCGTTGTTGCCATATTATTTTGTATAATGTCATTTTCCAAAAATACTCAATAAATTAGAATGAAGTAGAATGACATTTTTAGTTGAAGAAAATATTTACATTTGAATAAAGGAGTGCCTCAGTTTTTTAAGGAAGACATTTAGTTACTTTTTATAAACTATTTATTTTGTGATAGCAACTTTTATTCAATTTGTGTATTTCTTGATTTTACTTAATGTAGACTCATAAGAAATGATCTTATGATATTTGAACAACCCTAAAAAGCTTGCATTTTCATTGTGGTTTTTTTTCCCCTAGGGAGTCTGTGCATTTTATTTATATATTTATTTTTAACCAAGAACATGTATTGGTACATTGTACATATAATGATCACATTCATCTTATTTATTTTGTGCCTGTACATGGTGCATCTTGGTTCTCCCCCCCTTTCCCACTCCTCCCATCTGTTCCCTCCCTCCCTATTTACAGCGGATTTATTCACATTTCTCCATGATTTCCCTTTCCCCTTCCTTTCCGTTTTTTCCCTCCCTGCTTTTTCCCCTTTCCTCTTTCTAGTACTCCTCTCCTTTGTATATTACCTTCCTTTTATATAATATCTATTACACCTCTTTGTCCCTATTTACAGTTATGGTTTCTCATATCAGAGAAACAATTCGATGTGTACTCATGAGTGTCTGATTTATTTCATTTAATAGTATGTTCTCAAGGAACATCCATTTACATACAAATGACTCTAGTTTATCCTTTTTTATGGCGGTGTAGTACTCCATTGTGTAGAAAAGCCACATTTTCTTTAGCCATTCTTTGGTTGCTGGGCATTTAGGCTGTTTCCAAGACTTATCTATTACAAATTGTGTTGCTATAAACATGGTTGTGCATATATCCCTGCGGTATGACAATTTTAATTCTTCTGAGAAGATCCCCAGTAGGGGAATAGCTGGATCAAATGTATTTTCATTGTTAATAGGGAACAATTCTGAAAAATCTGTCACAGAAAAATCAGCCACATGCTTCAGTGTAGTATAGCATGCGCCAGTTTTTCTACTTAAAACATTAAAATCTCTAAGAATGAAAATTCCTAGTAGCTGTAATCATAGAGGTTATTTACACTAAAGTTTTAATTTTTGTGTATCGCTGGGGGGACAGTAGGGACAGTAGGCTGAGGAACAACAGGTGATTTTTAAAGAAAACACTTTAGCTCTCTCTCTCCTTTCTCTCGCCCCTTGCGGTGCTGTGCGGAGCCCGGAGCCTCTGGCAGACCACGTGAGCTCTCTACACTGCGTCCTCCTGGCCCTGCTCTTTCTTTAGTACATTCCATGTGTGAGTAGGACCTGACCAAGTGTAAAATGATAGGTGCTTACCCAAAACTACTTTTCAAGGATGGTTAGCTTCTATTTTTCAACCAATTTTAATATATCCATCAAAGGATGCTTCAAATTATTTTTGCGGTTCAAAATACAAATGACTAAATGTTTAAAATCATCTGTAGTCAAAAATAATTTCAAATTTTACAGGAAATTAAAAGAATAGTAAGGTGAAAAAATTCATAAGATACAGGATAAAGTTAAATTAGCTAATTTCCAAGTTAAATTTCTATATGTAAATACATGAAAAAATTTCAATTTTTTTCTTATATGTGGAATAGATTTGTACAATTATATAACAAAGTATACCTGTACAATTATATAATAACTGTTGTACCGAAACTATTTTGTTTTTCTAAAAATTTAAAAGCAGACAGTGGAAAGAAAAATTTAAAGTTTCACAATACTATCAATATATGAGAGAAAAACCATATACTTTTTCCCCAAATCATCCTTTAGTACATGCTAATAAGAATAATACAAGGACGTTAATAGGCTTATAGATAAACTGAGAAGTAGTTAATGCTACTCAGACCATCCTTTAGCTAAGAAGCTCAGAACACATGGGTAACTGGCACTGGGGAAATCTGACAGTTTCTACTTCCAGTGGATAGAGATTTAATCATAAAATCGTATCTGTGCTCCGAAAAGGCAGAACTGATCAGTTAAGATGCTTTAATAACAAGGCTTTTCATTAGCCTTCCCTAGAGCAGGAAGTGCTCAAGTGGCTTTGTCTGTCACTTGCAGTGTAATCACTAGAGAAACTTCACAGTGCAAAGGCAATTCCAGGAGTGTCTATCCTACTAGAACCCCTGAGGCCACGGCCACTGGCCTGGCTCCTTTAAAAGTGCCTTAAGTCGTGCTGGTGAATGCAGACATTTGAGGATGGCTCTTCTAGTTCACAGAGAAATTACATGCTTCCTGAGCTCTTCCAACCGGGCAATGTTTATAATTCAAGAGCACAACTCAGCACTAGGCTTTCTGCCCGGCTGCCTTGGGGAATGTAATTAGCCCCAAAGAGTTGCCGGTCTGTCTGCCCTGCAGTGAAAGGAGCTGCAAACTAAAGATTACAGTCGGCATTCTGGAATTTTTTAGTTTGCCCATGAAGACTAAGGAGCACTGTGACTTACTGGTCCTCTCTGTGAGTGCTTTATCATTAAAGATGAAAACAAGAGAGCAGAAGAGACCGGATTCAAAGGCAGTGAGTGGTGAGCTCTGGTTTGGGAGCGGGGGCTGTGGCCAGTAGCGGCTCTCCCCCACTGTGGAACCAGCAGCCAGGAAAGTATGGCCTGCAGGTGGCAGGTGGACTCTGCTGTGCTGTGCTGGCGGAGGGCTGTGTCATGCACGTGGACAGAGCAAGACCGCGTCTAGACCATGTTCACACTGAGTCACTGTAGCTGAAGAGAACTTCTGTCTGTTCAAGTTAAAGATCTGAGCACTTGAATCCCAGCTGACTAAACAACGTGTATTTTAAGAAAGCAAACTTCTTCAAGAGAAGTAACACCAACCTAGGGGCCATGTCTCTTCTGTTTGAGCCAGAATTCCAGTGCGTTCCTCAAGTTGGTTTTTTTTTTTGTTTGTTTGTTTGTTTTTTTTATGGTGCTGGGGATTGAACCAGGGCCTTGTGCTTGCAAGGCAAGCACTTTAACCTCTGAGCTAAATCCCCAGCCCCTCCTCAAGTTTTATGACTTCTCAGCCTTCTCATCTTTAATTGGGATAATAGTAGTAGTTATAGACATTTTGTTAATCTAAGTTAGTTAATATGTGTAAACTATTTTCAGCAGTGCCTCACACACAATGAGAAATTATTATTCAGACTAAAAAACAACGTTAAAGAACTTGAGTAAAACCAAATTGTAAAATTTTGGAAGTGGGGCTGGGGATATAGCTTAGTGATAGAATGTCTGTCTAGAATGTATGCAGTCCCAGGTTCAGTATCCAGCACTGCCAGAAGCAAAAAGTTAAAAAAAAAAAAAAAAACTTTGGAAGGATGTAGCCTTGCAAATACCTCATTTGTAGCTGTAGGACATCTGAAATCTTAGAGAACTAAGAAGAAACTTATTATATCAGTGATAGCCAATGTATAACACAATACATATCAGTAAATCAGGTGTCTCCAGTTTTGCAAATAAATTAATCAGATTATTTGTTTGTATGTTAATCTTGGTAACAGAAAATTACAATCTTAGGCCTACCAAAAGCTCATGCATATTTAACCACTGTAAAAGTGCAAGCTTAATCTCACATGTCTGTGGGAGAAAAGCATTCAGAGCTGCAAAATGTTGGGGCATTCCAAGCTCAGAGTATGGAATCCAAAATGAATAAATGAATAATGATTCCTGCATCTCTTCCAACCTTATGAGAAATAAATTGTAATAAAGGGGTCATGTTTATATTGCTTTGTCTGTATTTACAAGTTTCTCCTTAGAAGCAAGAGTTACAGTGTTGGCTCATGGGATCTTGTGCCTACAGCCAGGAATTGGACTAGATGAGAGTGAGATTTATTTCAGAGCTGAAACTTTAGAGTTTTCCTGAGAAAAACCAACTGCTCTGTGCTTCCAACCCCCAAGACCTAGAGGCTCTTTCCTATCTGGTAAGGATAGATTAGAATTTTGGTCCCTTTCCTTATATTTCAATATGGCAAGAATAAAGCAAGTCTACTCTATCTTAATTTGCTTCTTGAAGAATAGTAGAAGTAAGGAATACAAGGAATTACTTTCAAAATGCAGACAGAAGGTTGACCAGTCAAGAAAATGAAATGGATGCTAATGCATAAGTGAAAAAACAATTTCTGTGCTGGGTTCTCCCACTTTTTGCATCCTTGGTGAAACATAATTTCCAGACTCACTTGGGGATAACAGAACTCTTCAATTGCTAGGTAACAAGTAGACTTGAAAAAAATCAAGTGAATACGAATGGATTTTTAAAATAATCCTTGGAGTAGTAAAATGTGTTGAGATTTTATAGATGGGAATATCAGCCCTGTAATATAGTGTAAGAGCTTTTCACGCAGTGGTCTCTCGAACCAGGTAAATTGGGTTCGAAACCCCACATCAGCTTGTACCTTCCCAGTTATTCAGTGTCTTCTTTAGCAAAATAGGGACAATCATCTACCTTAAAAGACTTTTATGACTGCAAAATGAAAGTTTAAAATATGTGAGGTGCTTAACAAAATGCCCAGCAGCATGGGGTAAGCATCCAGTTCACATTAAAGTTAAACCCTTTAATGTTTTTGGTGTGTGATCAAGGTATTTAAGCTCAGTCTGCGTATATATTTTTTCATTAATTGTAAAATATTTTATTATTAAAATAAGGAAATGTCTTCCACTAGCTTCCGTTTTCTCTATGAAATACAAGGGAAAATGAGGAAGGCTGAAGGTGGGACACTGGAGTAGCAGGAAGAAGATGTGCAGTGGCAGTTGTGGGAGAGCATGCTGATACTCTGAGGGCGATGACAGTGAATTAAGGAAAACCAGTGTGCCCCACTGAATTCCTTAAAACAATGTTTTAATGTTGAGACATGAGCATGGACTAAGCACACAGTAGGATTCATCAAAAAAAAAAAACCAAAAAAACAATGGGATGGCATTGAGAAATACTCAAAAAGTTCAGAGTATTTGGAGAACAGAGATTGAAATGACCATAGGCTATGGAATCTGAGATGGGTACGTTCAATATAAATGAAGACGAGGACTGATGATTTGCTATTGGATCACAGTTCTCATAATACTAAGGAGTAGAGTTACCTGGTTAAATGATGCAGAAAGAGAGGAACTAGAAAGCTTTGTAGCAACCTTCTACGTAAGGTCATATTATTACCTCAGTGTTGTACCACAGGGCACTGAGATAGAATGGCGGCTGTGATTACTCCAGTAATGCAGCTCTATCTTGGGACGGATCTCCTAATTAAATGCAGTAACTTTCTCAGCAGTTACTCTTCTTCCTAGATGTGTAAATCACTGATGTTCTTTGTGGAACACTTTCCCCGTGTGTCCAGAGGTGACTCCTTTTTCGGCACCTGTTCATTGACTGTTTTGTGTCTGTAACCTCATAGGCATTTTTATCTAATCTGATGTGTAACTAAAAGCCCTAGTAAGCATTTAAATTGTGATTCTTTCCAGTTAAAAAGGGGGAATAAGGGAAAGTATGTTTTGCAGTATTTTCTGGGGGATGAGCTATACCATATAGGGGATTTCCACTTCTAAGCATTTTTATCAATAAAGCTAAAGAATACATTTATTCACATGGATTGGGTATAGCATTTGTAGCATTCCGTTTAGTGTCAAAAACTGTAAGTTTTCATCCAGTGCCAACTATGGTATCTGACATTTTATAGATAGTAAATATTAATTAAACTAAATGTACTTGTGTATGCAGTATTATCCATCATTTTTCAGATATTTTTAACTGAATCGTGT
Source organism: Hystrix cristata (assembly GCA_004026905.1). Lineage (NCBI taxonomy): Eukaryota > Metazoa > Chordata > Mammalia > Rodentia > Hystricidae > Hystrix > Hystrix cristata. The sequence continues at coordinate 135,883 of PVJO010001937.1, forward strand.
CTTGTGAAGTTTGAAATGACCAGGGCTCTGGGGGTTCCTTGTCTGTGTGTAGTCTGAGAGGTCGTTCTCCTCGGGCCGCAGAACGCCTCTGTTGACACAGACAGGGCTCTTCCTTAACTAGAGCCAGCAAGTTTAAGTTTCCATTTTAGCAAACCTCAATGTCTGCATGTAACTGTAGACATATAAAACAATTAGTTTACATATTTAGTCATCTTCTAGACGTTGTGCTAAATGCTGTGTACATTATTTAAGCCTTATTACAACCTTCTGAGTTATGTTTGTTTGGAGAATTGCTTGCCTCACTTATTTAACTAACACTCCCTGAGCACTTACTGTGTGTTAGGCAGTGAACGAGAGAGGCAGGCCCTTGCCCCAGCAGGTTACATTCAGGTGTGTAATAAATAAACTTGGTGTAGTAATTAGCAGAAAAGTGTGTAATAAGTAGGCGATATACTGGAGTATTGTCTTTTTATTGACATTCTTACTGAATATATTGCTTCATTTGTTAATTTGTTTGCTTAAATGAGGGCACAGAGACAATAATGTTTTACCTTTATGTTAGAAATTCTGAATATTAAGGAAAGCTAACTTTAGCTCTAGAAACATCTGAGAGTGCTTCTTTTGTGTTTACCTCATTGTTTTATTCTTGTCCTCTTTCAACCTTACAAGAACAATGGGAAAACTAATAAAAAAAAATGCACTAGGCTAGAAAATGGTTCCCCTAACTTGCCTAGGTCAGCTCCAGCTGCAGGGACTTCCTGACTTTGGAAGACTAGCATTACACCAGATGGACATCATTCCAGAGCAGAAATCCACAGTCTCCGTGGGGCTGGGTGGCCTGAGATCTAAGGAGGGAGGGAGAGAAAAATGTTTAAATTTTGAACATGTTGAAGACTGAAAGGAGGATGCATAACATCTTGTGAAATATGTAACATCTCATGTAACACATAACAAAGAAGGATACATAACGTCTTGTGAAATATGTAAAATCTGTCCTAAGCACCGAAGGAGGTGATTGCTCTCTCTGTTTGTGATGATTGCTGAGTGACATGTAAAACAAACTTACACTTGGGAAATCATGGCTGGAATATTATCCAGATGCAAAAATAGAAGTTAAGTATATATCCTAAATTAAATTGGGTATTTATTTGTATGTTTTTAAATGACAGAATAATATTTTCTTTAGAGGTGAATGAAGAGATACGATCAAGAATTTTATTTACTTTTATTTGTACATAATATGCAGAATAATGGGTTTCATTTTGTCATTTTATATATGCATATAACATGCTTTGGTCATTTCTGCCCTCAGTTTTGGGAATTCTGATATGCTGAATTTATTCAAAGAGAAATTATTAGCATTTGTCCAAAGAGATAAAAAAAAAGTAATACTTCAGCAAATAAGGGTAACCTGTTGTTAAAAATTTTTTCCACTTTCTACATGAGATGCCTGGATCTGATTATTAATATGTAAATCTTAACCTAAATATTGTACTTTAATTCACAGGTCATTTATACATTAAAGTTCCCGGGGAATGTCACTTCAAATCTCTTTTAATTTATTATTTTATTTTTCTAAATTTATGAGTTAGGGCTGCAAACTGTTATCCTTGACAAGATTCACAGTCAGTCCATAAGTGTATACATACATACACACGTACGCATGCATAATCTTTACACATATATATTCTTTATTTACATTTTTTAAACCCCCACTAAAATTGAATTAAGGAATATAAAATTTTTGACTAGAAGCTTTGCGTTATAGGTGTTTTAAATATATGTCATCATTGGCATATCAGTGTGCATTGTCCTTCTTGGTTTGGTCTTGTTTGTTTGTTTGTTTCTTGATTTGGGGGTTTTTGTTTCTTTTCTTTGGGGGGGGGCTATTGTTTGTCTGTTTTTTATGATCCCAGAGCCCTCATTTGCTTCCAAGCAAGCCAGTACCCAAGAACACTTCCTGCTTTGGAGTACACAATATGGGCTGACCTTCATGAACATTCCCAAACCCGGTGGCCTGGTGCCCTGAACCTCACTGTGTGTTCAGAGAACAGATGGTCACATGGTCTTTTCTGAGAAGACAGTGCTTTCTAGAAAAGTGTTGCAGAGCTCTCCAGGGAGGATAATGTGGCATGTGTCACGTAAGGCCACGACCTCCGGGAACATGAGGAGTGGGGAGTTAGTTCCAGTGCCCCGCAGATCATTTCACCTGACTGCAGCGGATGCTCAGAAATGTCGAGGGAAGAAACCACTTCTCTTTGCTCAGTTATTTTCAGGCAACAGGAAGGAAAACACAACAGCTTTCCAAAAGCCATCTTTGTTTTCAAATGTAAATGAATAATGAGGATAGTGTGTATTTGGTATCAGAAAAATTCTAGAATGAGTTTTTGGGTTTTTTCTTAATCTCATAGGACTCCAGAAGGTCTGGAAGATTCTCCCACATGAATTTGAAGGGTCATTGTGAATAGACACAGGAGTCATATAGATAATAGCATGGCTTTGGTCTGAGTAAGGTCTATCACCACCTAAAATATTAACATACAGAGATAGGTTTAGCTGGATATCAAAGAGATTATGCATACATGATATCACTGAGTTAGAATTATGGATTTATTCTTGAAATGTGTAAAAGGAAAGAAAATGTCATATACCTACAAAAATGGTAGAGAAAAATAGGCAAAGCTGGATTAGAAAGAAAGAAAGAAAGAAAGAAAGAAAGAACTGTGAAAATTTAAGAGGAATTCATTCTTTAAAAACAGATTAGTAGAAGGGGCTGGGGATTTAGCTCAGTGATTAGAGTGCTTGCCTTGCAAGCACAAGGCCCTGAGTTCGATCCCCCGCACCACAAAAAAAAAAACAAAAACAAACAAACAAAAAAAAAACCAAAAAAACAGATTAGTAGAAGAATTATAGTCATAAAAAAAAGTTGAAAGTACCTTGACAGTGATCTCTAGCCATCTCATTTGCTAGGTTAGGAAAAGAGTCCCAGGAGGTAAGAAGCAACTTTTTAGGCAAAACATTAGCAGTGTAGCTTTGGATCTAAAAGTAGTGATGAGGAGACAGTTTTATTAAACAAATATACAGGTGAATTCCTTCCTTCCCCCTTTAACAAAATCTGTCACAGCACAAAAGGTTAATGTTCAGGGGTCATAAACTGGGCCAAATCCAGCCCATCACCCTTTTTCATATGGCCCGTGAGGCTGAGAATGTTTTTGATATCTTTAAATGGTGGAAACCAATAAAAATGAGAATAATATTTCATGGCATGTGAAAGTTGCATGAAATTCAGATTTGAGCGTGTGTCATCTTTCTGGGTGCACTGCAATGGTCATTTCTTTCTACGTTACCTGGGCTGCTTGCACATTGCAGTGGCAGACTCCAGTAATAGTGCCACAGACCATAGTGCTGACAAAGCCTGAGTTTTTTACGGTTTATACAACATTGTCCTAAACAAATGAATTAGTGAATCGAGTTCAAGAATTGAAAAGCCCGTGTGTGTAATACCTGGCACATGTTAAGTATGCACATGTCTAAGTTATGATAGCTTTCACTGACATCGCCTTGGGATGCTTTTGGAACATTAATTAAATTTAACTAATTTTAAAAAAACCAAACCAGTAACTCTCCTTCTACACAACACAGGAGATTTGAATTATTTCCCCTGGAGACATCAGGGGTAGTAGGTGAGATCCTAGCGCTGGAAATGTTTCAGAAGATAGATGAATTAAGAAAGTCTTCTCCAGAGCTACATACTGACAGCAGAATCACTTTGACTTGACCGATTTCATAGGATGTGCGGCTTCAAAAGGGAAAAGAGGAAAGTGTTATATTTGGAGTTTTTTCTATAACAGTGACTTAATTACAAAAAGAAGAAAATTTTACAAACAATACATTTTTACATCGCTCCTCTTACTCAAAAATAAAATCATTGAAAATAAGAACATCTTCAGTTCTCAGACTCATTCACTTGGATTCCTAAAGTCATCTACTTTTCCATCTTGAAGTAACTTTTGTATGGATTTTTAACTTTATTTTTCTCTTTCTTAAGGTCTTTCTGTTTTACCTAAATACAAGTAAAGTACCAGTAATCCTTATTTTAGTAACTGTCCTATTTTGATACTCCCACGAGCTTATCATCTCATTCTTTCTTGTCAACACTCAGTCTTTCCAGTAAATTGTCCACCACGATAGCTTCCTCTTCTTTCCGTCCACCTCCCTGGAAACTGACTCTCTAGTTCAGTAGCTGTTTTCTTCGAAGCCAGTTGGACCTTCTAAATCTCCTCATCTATAACTCTTTTTAAGTTCTCAGGTGAATTAACCTCTGTTTGTCTTTGACCGCCCCAACTTCCATGAATCCAGTTCTTGTCTTCTCTGGAGCTCAGCCCTATTCTATTTTTCTTATTTCTGAGAACATACCTTTCTGTTTTCCTGTTACTCCTCTTCCTGACCTTTAAATACAGACATTCCTTGGGCTGTCTTCTCAAAACTTTTTCATTTCTTTCTCTTTATACTGTGAGATTGCCTATTTCAGCTGTCCTCCTAACTGTGTCTATCCTTCTCTGTTTAAATACTTATTGACTTTATCTTTTTACCCCTGATACTCCCTGAGCAGCTGGCCTAAATTCGTGGCTTCCTAATGAGCCTCTCCACTGGGAGGTCTCACGTTGAGTGTGTCCAAATCACAGCTCCTTCTGCAAACGCCTTGTTCTCTAGGGGCCTCAGTTTCCTCTTCTGTAAATGCTGTCCTAAGGATTATATCAGCTAGGTGAAATGAAGCATGTGCTTGTTAATTTGATACAGATGCTAACTTACATAGATGGTTCTGTCTAAATAATTTTACATTAATTTTTACTTTCTACTAGTAGCTGTAGGACAGTGGACTAATATCTTTTTTCTTTCTTCAAGATTATTGTTCTTGTTTTTTTCCTGTAGTCACTGTTTCCTATTCCAATTCATCTTTGATAGCAAAGGCTAAATCATGCCACGTTGGTAAGTGACCTTGAATTCTTAGTGACACGGCAGGGAAACCTCACTGGGGCCTATGTAATATGACCAGTGCAGATTGGCAGGACTCCTGCACCTGACACAGCCGTGCAAGCCCAGTCTGTGAAGTCCTGGTACAGTCCCCACGGTGAGGGGAGCGGAGGTGGGCATCGGAAGTTGCTGATCAGATGCCTCCATCTAGAAGTGACACGTTCGTTTCCTCCTGTTTCATTAGAGCAAGTCGAAGGCCACTTCTAACTCCAGGGGAGTGAGGCGGTGTAATCCTACCATGCATCTGCAAGGAGAACAGTATAATGTGAACAGCCGAGTGACTGCCTGACACTTTTCACAGCCTGCCTTATTTAGAATTTCCATGCTGTCCTCCAGCTGCATCAGCCTTAGAGACTCCTTTTGTCTGTGCCTGCGGGTCATCCTGTAGATCCAAGCTGAATTTCTGGATTTGTCCCCACTACTCTCAGCCTGTGACACCTTATAATTTGGCCTGATTGCCTGCTTATTTTAAAATAAGTGCTTTCTTACATCTGTACTTTTATTCATAATATTCTCTTTACAATTTTTCTTTTGCTCTTCATGTCATAATTTTTCACTCATCATTCGAGAGCAGGGTTTATAAAGCTTTCCCAATCTCTGACTTTCAATAGTCCTTCTCCAATGAAATCTGTTTTGTGTTCCTTCTATAATACTTACACCACTTTTTACCAATTTGTCTAAGCATTTTAGCTCTTGCCTGCATTTTTATGCTACATACTCTTTAAGTAATGACTTTATTTCATTCATCGTTTATGTCTAGCACAAGCCCAGAGCTGTCACTCACCTGAGTATACCCTTTGCCCAATTAGAAAAGGCTGCTCCGCTGGGGAGGTCACTAGAAATGGACTCTTGCTGTGGACAGGCTAGTTAAAGAGAAGTCTTTCTTTCCTCCCTTCAGCGCCAGCCCCTGTGTAAGAGTGTGGGGTGCACCATCTCAGCCCCCATGCACCTCTTGGGACTAGTACTAAGTAGAGGCAGCAGAGATGTTTGTAAAAGGAATCTGTAAATTGGTGCTACAGTATTTACTGTCATTAAAATTAGCTGAGTCCAGAAATGTTTGAAGGTCTGAAAATTCAAGAGGGAAAATAGCAAAAAAGAAATTAGGTCATGTCTCTGAGGATAATAAAAGAGTAGCTGAAATCAAAGAAGACATGTTAGTGTCTGTAAGGTACATGTCACAGTGAAAACATTTCAGAATTCTGTTGTACAGAATTTCATTGTAAATCAAACACTAAAAGACAGCGGGTGACATTTAAAATTGTGAGTATTTTAAAGGTAGTTTTCATGTTTAGTGTTCGTTAAATTCAAAACATAACAGAGAGAGTGCAGGTAAATTTTACTAATATACTGAAAGGTAATGAAAAGTTATCAAGGAGGATGCACAAAGTAGACGATTTATTAGAAACTACCAACACTGTGTAACAGAGAGAGGCATACTTAGGACATACACAGTAAAAAGTTTATGATTTTTCCTTGAAGTAACTTTCTTCAAACTCATGGTGGAGGGAAGGTCTACTATTCAGTAGTTTGATAGAAAACTTAGAGATTCAAGATATAATGAAGCATTAATATATAGACAGACTTAAGAATTTAAAGTTTTGAATCTTCAATTAATAAAAGAGTATTTACTAATTCCTATAATGACATAGCTTTCATGAATTTATCACTTTTTAAGGATGCTAGCCATGATCTCTCCAAAATACTCTTTGATGCTGTATTTAGAGCTAAAATACTGAACTGGACCCCATGTCTCCTGCACAACAATCTCTGGAATCTGTCTTCTCAGTCTCAAGAGATCTATAATGTGTTATTTAAATAGGCACTTAAAGAAAAGTAAGTTTTGTAGCACATAATTTTATTCTGACACATCCAGGCCTTGTCCTCTCTGACTTCATTGTACAAGATGGTTTTTCAACCAGGTTCTGTAGCATATGCCTATAATCCCAGCACTTTGGGAGGTGAGGCAGGATTGCAAGTCCAAGTCCCACCTGGGCAACATAGCAAGACCCTGACTCGAAACACAAAATAAAAACAGGGTCTAGGCATGTAGCTAAATGCAGAGGCCCCTGGTTCAGTACCAGGACAAAAAAAAAAAAATGGTTTTACAAGTGGTCTCTAACAACCATCCTTATTTCTGCCTGAGGGTATTTGCACTAGCTGTCCCATAAATTTAAAATATTCTTCATGCACATGACATGGCTTCATCACTCAGGACTCAGCCTGATTGCCTTTTCTTCAGAGAACCCTTCCTTGACCATCCTTTTGAATACTCTTTCTTCTAAACCAGTGGTGGCAAACTTAGGGCAGGCATGCTGCACTGGGCTGCTCCTATCACTGAAACCTCTAAAAGATTTGCCATCACTGCAACAATCTTCCAGTCCCTCGTTATCATTTGTTATCATTCTTATTTTCCTCAGATTTCCCATCAGTGCCTGAAGTCATCATTTCTTTACTTGTTTGTTGTCTTTCTCCATAACAATCAGAGCGAAGAAAACAAGGGCAGTCTCTGCTGTTCCCTGAATTTCGAAAGCCGTGGAAACCACATAGTAGCACAAAGTCAGTACCTTTGAAGGGAATGGCCAAATCCTGGGGATAAGGGCATGTTAAAAGGCAGCAAATTTTTTCAAAGTAAGAGATAATTCTTTTTCTTAAAAAAGAAATCTGTAGTATGTTGAAATTTTAGGCAACAGCGTACTGTTGGGAAAGGAATTTGAGAAACGGTAACCCCCCTATAGGTACTCCTTTGGTGACCTAATAAGCAGTGACTGCCCTGTGACCAAGGGGCTGCTTCCTGCTGTGAGCCTCAGGACTTAAGACCCTTAAGTGTGGCTTCCGTACTAATGACTGTAATCAAGGCAGGTGTTTCTGACCAGATATACTCTGCTAATTAGCTAAATATCCCTTGCTAGGTCTGGATGTTAATTTTGTGGCATAAACACACACATGCCTCTTAATACATTTGCATACTATATTCATAGGTTGTGACACATTAATATAATTCATTAATATACAGTACCTGCACTCGTGTTTAAAATCCTGAACTTTGAACTTCTGCCATATCCAGAAATCAAAGAATTAATATGAGAAACTCAGTTTCTCTGTACTCTTCAGAGAGAGATTTCCTTCAGTGTCTCACTTAATTAGGGCTGCTTGACATTAGCACTGGTCTTGGATTTCAATTATAACTCCAAACTGAGTTCTTAAGGAGCTATATTTGCATTTTATGTGTTGATATTTGCCAGTAAACTAATTGGAGAAGACTTTCATATTATTTTTGTATCTTCATGTTTTTGGTAACAGGTGTTCAATAAGCATTTGTTGAGCGAATGATTTCTACTTACTAGATTAAAATTGTAGGTGGTCATTTGAATTAAAGTAAATCTTATCCACTAGTAAATTAGCATAATAATTTCAAATTCTACATTTTAGGAAAGGAATAGTGATTAATAGGAAAAAAAAGTTTTCTAAATAAGAACTTTAGACAAGAGTAGGATCGTTAGTTCTTGTTTTTTTCCCTGCAAAGAATATGTCAGAATTCAAGAGGTGGCACCTTAAAGTCCCGGCATCTGTCTCCCTGGTGGCTGCCAGAAGCTGTCAGGAGTGAGTGGGAACCATCCCAGGTTAGCTCTTGGTGCCTGCCCAGAGCACACCAGTGGGAAGGAGAGGGGATACGCCTTTAGGATACCACGTTTGTGCATGAGGCCTCTCCCACTAAGTTTGTTTCTACACTACCATGATTACTATTGTCTTCTGACTTTGGAGCCCTAGAAGCCCTCCCTAGCTAGCACCTCTTCCTAGCCCAGGATGTTCCAGTCTTACTCCTGGATTTAACTCTGCTCCCCACTGTGAGCATCTTTTCTGTTTCTCTGCTGCACTTCTCAGACTCAGGCCCTTGTGTATCTCTGCTCACCAAATTCTGAATCACACTAGTCTATCGTTCCTTATTAAGTTCTTTCCTAACAACCTTCCCAGCTCTTGAAATGATGAAATCTTTGTCTTGGCATAACTGTGTGTTCTATTTACGTGATACTACTGTGCCCGTAGTCTTGCCACCTCAGAATTGTGAAAGCCAGACCACGTGACCCTTCATTTACGCCTATCAATGAATACGCTCGGCCTGCAAGCCTGCAAACTTCATTTAATTTAATCACACATGCCAGTAATCCTGAGTATATTATTTGTGTATTTGGGGAATATTTACAAATATTTCATTTTATTTTATTAATTACCTTCTAATGATTGATAATACTATCATTGTCTTTTAAAAAAATTTCTGTATATAACTTTCAGCACCTATAACTTATATTAGCAACTTTACATATCTCACTTTGATAATACAAAATATGTAAAATTTTAATTTTTTCTAAAGCCAAAAATTAAAAACATGCATAAAACAGTATTTAGAAATGTATAAACACTGTCTCTTTTTGAAACTGGACATCTTACATCAGTAACATCACAACATAATATTGTTGTTTGGTAATCTGTTAGGATTTGCTGGAAAGCCACACTGTACCTTTAGCCCATACAGTGAACTAAGTGGGTTAATTTGACTAATGTAATGAAAAAGTGGTGTTGGTCCTTGTTTGGTCTTTTCATTTGTGTGCCTCTTTTAATTTTTTTTTTTTTTCGTATTGCCGGTACTTTTTGTGTGCTTTGTGGAAAAACCAAAGTAGAAAAAAGGTGAGTATTTAAAAAACAAAGATAGAAAAAATTAAAACTCCTCGTAGCACAGTGGTCACAGTGTATCCTTCCAGATCTTTTGCTATGAAAATTGTTTTCCTCTGAAAACACAATCATTCTGAATATATGTTTTTATTTTTCTTCATATCAGTCATACATCATCTTTTTACATGCGATTTTAAAATTTCTTTTTTAATGAAGGTTTTGAATTTTCTCTTGTGCCACTGGAAAGCCTGCAGGGTTTCAATTTGTCTGTTCCCCCTAATAGGATGAATCCATACTTGGTGTGTTTGCTAGTGAAACTAAACTACAAATACCTGCTTCTGCTCTCTCATCTATGTCTAAAAATATTTATTTATAGTCCCATCTTCAAAAGTGCATTCTATTTTTTGATGAACATAATTTATTTAAACTCTTTTACTGTTGGACATTTATAGGTTTTTCCCTTTTTTACTTTTTGGGGGGTATATAATCACTTGTGTAATAAATATCATTGTGGCACAACTTGTATGCATTACTACCTCTCTCCATATGATAAATCCTAAATAGAATTCGTAGGTTAAAGGGTAGACATGTTTTTCAAAAAGCAACTGATACATACTGCCAGTTTCTGTTCAGAAACCTAATCCCTGCATGTCCCACCAACAGTACTGAAGTTCACCGTATTACTGTCCTTTGCCAGCCTTCTTTTTAAAAGTAATTGCCATTGTGTAGGGTCTGTGCTTTCCTGACCACAGTGAACATTCCGAAAGCTTGAGCATTTTTGGAACTCTTCACGACTACCAACTGTTTTATAAGTCAGGAGCCCCAGAACGAAAACATTTGATTTGTAGCTTATCGGCTGGCCACATTTTTTGCTTGAGGTTTTAGATGGTGTCTAGTGGGGTAAGAAAAGAAACCAGTAGTGGAATCCTAACTTCAACCCCATACCCAACCCAAAGCTCCTCACTTGAACCCAGCTGTTCACAAACTTGCCTCTGCTGATTTCTAAGTTTCAAGGCAATTAAAAATAACCTCTATCAAAATCGTTAAGCTGGAGAGAAGCGCACATCCATGAAACCAAATTGGCACCGACATATTTGTCTGTTCATCTACAAATTGCTTTGTCCATCCCAGGTAGCATTTTTCTTACTTGATCTTAGTTACAGTCTTCCGACTTTATATCCAACCATGAAAATTAAAATGGGAAAATCACAGCTACAATAAGAAATAATCTGTGAGTTTATCTTTGACTTCCTGTGTAGGTAATAGATTTCGTGATTCTTTAGAAACATGTGATTTGGGTGAAAATTCCCACATACCTTGAGAATTGGGTTAGTCTGATTGGAACACAGGTTTTTGCTTTTAAAATCTTGATCTCAACTAAACAGTGCCTTTCAAATCTGTATCATGCCTTTCTGGTGGCAGTATACTATGAAAATCATGTCAAATCTTGTGTGATTGGCCCAGAATCTGTGAGAAGGAGTTACCTAGGGAGCAAAGCATTTTCTAGGTAAAAGGGCCCTCAGAGATCTTCTGGTTCAGTATGTTCTGTGGATGCCGAATGGATGTGATGGTGACAACAATGGGAAGCAGCAAGAGGCTGTTTGTAGCTCTCACTGGGTAGCTGGCATTCTGCTTAGTGTATTGCTTATGGTTTCTCACTTAACAAATGAGGAAACCAAGTTCCAGAGAGGAGACGCAATTCTCCCAAGATGGCCAAGAATTGTGATGATGGTCAGTGAGAGAAGCCAAAGATCAGATGCTCACTCCTGACCCAGTGCCATTGGCTCACCACCTTGTAATGCCCGTTTATTGAACCACCTGGGCATTTTAATCTCACAAGCTTTTTTAAACTCATAATGACAAATATCATTTCTATTGATGGTATTAAATACTATATAATGTTGAAGGGCTTTAACCTTTTTGTATCAATTGTCCATATTCCTTAATAATAATTGTTATAATTTCCACTTTTACTTTAGACATATTTTAATCGCTTCTCGGCCTTTTGGCTAAGATCAAGTGTAGACATATTTTTTAAAGAAGAAAATATTCTTATTTTAAAAATTAAGAACCTCCAGCTCAGAGTGGAACAAAGAAAGTTTTTATAAGTGACAAGCAGCAAGCCCATATCTGTTTACCCTCCAAATTCTATTTTATTCTGCTCTACTCTGTTATTGATGAAAGAACAGCAAAATCCAAAAAGCTTGAAAAATATTAGTTTAGGATATTAAAAGAACACACTGTTTCTTTCTATTTCTTTATATACATCTTATTTCTTCATGAAATTAATGTAAAGAATAAAATAGTGCTCATCAGAATATTTTTTAAGATTTCACTCTTGGGGTCAGGCATGGTGGAGCAGCCTGTAGTTCTAGTATTCTGGGAGGTTGTGGCAAGATAATCACAAATTTGAGCCCAACCTGGGCAATTTAGCAACACTGGAAGACTCTACCTCAAAATAGAAAAGGGCTGGGAGTGTAGCCTAGTGGGAAGACCTTGAGTTCAGCCCCTAGTACTGCAAAAATTTAATTAATTAAAATAAAATCACACTGGGCCTCTCTTTTTTCCAAGACTTGGAGAATATGCACATAAATACATAGATAAATGTATTTATCTATTTACATGTAGGCTTGGCCTTTAAAATTATTTTTTCTGGAAGACCAAGACAGTTAGAAGAGTTCACCTCAATATATCAGATCTAATTCTCAGACTTTAAATAGTATACATAAATTTGTTTCAGGGGCTGGGGCTTTAGCTCAGTGTTTAGAGTGCTTGCCTATCAAGTGCAAGGCCCTGAGTTTGACCCCCAGCACCAAAAAGAAAAAAATTGTGTCTTGTTTTCTTATTATTTTATATATTAAACACTCATATCATCAGAACCGGATGATAACTGAGCCCCAAATTGATCATCTGTAAATAACTTTTCCCATCCCTGCAAGCAGGATGCTTCCTGCACACACTCCCAGGTGTGGGGGCCCACTGGATAGACCACTTCCAGATTCTTTGCTGCACCGCCCCTCCTAGGGCACCCCAGGAGTCATGGGGGAAGCCCAGTGTCCTTTCTTTAATTACTGCTGTTTGCAGCATTAGTCTTGCAAGCAGATTGTCAGCCTGGTGACACGCTGCAGTGATTGATTAATTAGTTTCTCTCCACACTGTCTGGAAAACAGAATTTTCTTTCAAATGAACACGAGGGAAATCTTTATTTTCTTTATATTTGGAATACAGATTTAAATCAGTAATGAATGTAAACTTTAATAACCATGTTGATTATGATCATTATGTATGCAATGTACCAATACATGTTCTTGGTAAAAAATAATAAAAAAATTAAAGTTTAAAGTAATTTAAATTGTTAATATCAGAAATTAAATGAAATTATTTTAACTCATAGCTAGTGAAAATATTAAACCCTGCTAGAGAATTAACCAGTATTAGGTAAACTATATTAGGCTTTTCATCAGACAAGAAAACTTATTTTAAATGGCCTCTCAGTAGATGGGTGGCGTGATGTTTTACTACTTTTGAAAAACTTCTGCACGGCTCCTTTCTTTTGGAAGGCAGCGGTTAGTGAGTCGGCGCAGAACGCTCTGGGAGACCTCCTGGTCCTGTTGGATTACTGAGCCCCGATTTGCACCCCTTTCCTCCAGACCCCGCAGAGCGGCGCCTCCTTTGGCAGCGGGCTGATTTCGAAGGGCTGCGTTAAAACTGCCCCTGAGCGATAGGCGCAGACGTGGCCGTGGTTCTTAGAAGTCTTCAATGTAAAACTACCTTTCATAGATGATAACCTTCAATTGTGTTCCAGATGTGGCATCTAAAACGGCTTTTCTGTCTTTCCCTTTTTACTCTTGACCTCGCTTTTAACGATGCATCGCCTGACAGTGTCTTTACGTCCAAAATGCAAAGCAGACCGACGGGCGCGTCGGGGAAGAGTGTGACCAAGAGCACCAGCGTCAGCGGCGACCTGTGCGCGCTGGACAGGAACGACGGCAGCCAGTCGGACACGGCGGTGGGCGCCCTGGGCGCGGGCGGCAAGAAGCGGCGCTCCAGCATCGGCGCCAAGGTGGTCGCCATCGTGGGCCTGTCCCGGAAGAGTCGCAGCGCCTCGCAGCTCAGCCAGACGGGTAGGAGTCCCTGCGTCGCTCTGCCTTCCTGTCTGCCCCGGCCGCTCGGCACGCTCGCCTCGCGCGCGCCTTTTGTTGCAGTAGTGTGGTAACGCTGCGCACCGAGGTCCGGGGCGCGCCGGACGCGCCCTTCTCTCTGAAAGCCTAACGGTGGTGTTTTTTGCAGAGACCAGCGGACCTTGACCGCTGTCCCTGAGATGGCCCGTCCTTCCGCGGGGAGGAGTCTCGCGGGTGCGCGGTCCAGCAGCTGGGCCTGTGGCGCCGGCCCGTGGTCTCGGGCGCACTTGCTTTTCTTCAGTTCCCTCAAGTTGGAGCCGGGCAAATTCCTTTCCCTCCCCAGCCTTGGCCAAGAAGAGGACGCCTCGTAGTCTGGGAGTGATTCCCTTCCATTAGGGCTGACGACCCGACTTCTTTTGCGTCCCTAGTGTCAAGCATCTCACCAGTTTTTATTTCTCTGTTAAATCTTCAAGCAGCAGTGTTCGCCGGCGGCAGGGATGGAGTGGTTTTCTGCTGATGGTGAAGATACTCAAAGCTCTGCTACTTTAAAATTCAGTTTCTAAATCACATCTGCAATTATAAATTATATACAACACTCCTACTCAGAAAAGCCACTGTTAGCAATTAAGAAATTTGTGAGTCAAAGCGATGTCTTTTTTCGAATGGATGTTGATAATTAAACATTAAGTCTCTGGTATCTTGCAAATAATAGCATATCTTCTGGTTAACAAACAAAAGCGTGTAATATGGTGTTTTATAGTAAAATAAATTACAGGCAACTGGATTAAATATAATTTGTATTTGAATACTAAGGTTCTTGTACACAGAAGTCAGGATATAGATCTAAAACAGCAGAAAGTACTTCCCAGTTACATTAGTTCTTGGACCCGCCTACTCTTGAGTTTTCAAACTATTAACAGTGATTCTGGAAATTAGGCCTTGTATAACAACATTATATTGAAATAGTTATTTTTATTCTGGTTCTTTTTATTCTGGTTTTAACTTACTGTATTATGGTTTTTGTTATGGTAATTTTCCATTTGGTGTCTCAAAATGTTATTTTTCATGTAATGTAGAAATAGAAGTTTAATTAATGGACAGTGGACATACAGGTCATATTTAAATGATTTTTTAAAACTGCTAATATTTATACATAATTAACTATGTTGTCATAACTTGTCAGACCTGACCTTACTTATATAGCAGTTAGAAGTTTGTTGCATTTTCCTCTTTAAAGCTTGCAAATATCTACATATCTAAAGCTGCTCAAAAAGTAAAGTCTATAAGCTTTTTAAAAGTAGGAGTCTAAAGTGGTAAGACAGTAAGACTACAAGTTAGAAGGGAAGTGGGGCTGGGGAAGGCTAATCAAGCGGTCCTCAGTTGCAGTCGGGTAGGGGCAGGACGTTCTGGTGCTGTGGTGGAGCAGGGTGACCCTGGACAGCCACAATGTACTGACGCTTCACACAGCTATATAAGAGAGAACTTTAAAAGTTTTTGCCACAAAGAAATAATGAATGTTTGAGGAGACAGGTATGTTTGACCTGATTCAAACATTACATGGTGTGTACATGTAATGAAGCATCACACAGATCTCCATTAATATTTCTAATTTTTATGTTCTATGTGTAAGTTAAGATTAAAAGGACCACAAATTAGAGAATATATGGTATTAGACTAGATAATTCCATTTACTACATTTTTTTATAAATATCGAAAACTTCCAGACACATTGGAAACAAAGAGAAGTAAGAAATTATTATCTAGTAGGAAACAGATTGCTTCAAAGTGGTACGTCAGTGGTAAAACTATAGTTACAAGTTTAGATGATACTTATAACTAAATGCAGCTGAAATTGCCCAAGAAGAGCATTACAGATGAAAGAGCCATAGACCAAGACAGCACTCTGTGGAAGGGTGGCATTTATGAGTGGGGCAGAGGAAGAGGAGCCGGGAAGGAGTGATCATGAGAAAGGACAAGCTCCGTCTGTGAGAAGGACCAACATGTTTAAAATTGAACTCTTCAAATATAAATTTTTCGATGATCTAGTCAAAAAGTTTAGATATTAAATTATCTAAAGGAATGAACTAATTTTATGATGTTGGCTGCTTTATTTAGACATAAATATTGAGTAACTTAACTAAAACCAAGAAATACTATGTATGTTTTCAGCTAGTATGTTGGCATTTTCAAAGATTAATATAGTGTTCTCTCACTTCTTCTGACTTCTCTATGGTGATCGGCATGCTGTGAAGTTAAAGATAAGTGATAAATTAAGTAAATTCTAATTTAATGCATCTAATATTTGTAATTTTTAAAAGATGGTTATCATTGTACTGCTGTGGATTTCAAGGTCATATGAGTCTACTTACTGGCCTTCCGAAGAACAGAAAGCTCATCAAAATGGAATCTTCCTAAAGAGGAGGGAAATGGTTCTGGATGTAGCTCTGATCGGCAAGGGAGACACCATTGGCCAAGCTATGATGGCGTCACACATAGTAGCTAAGTCAGGTCTCCCTCCTGCCACACCATTCTATGTGCTCCTGTGTCTGTTAATAGAAACCCACCTTTAAAATCACCATTTCTGGAGAATTAAGTGTAACTTAATAGACATCATAATCTAGTATAAAGCATAGAGAGATAGACTTGGCTTCTGTTGCTTACTCTGGAGTATGTAACATATTATATATGGCTGTTTTAAAACTCTGCTCTATGTATTTGAGACCTAGTATATTCATCTGACAACTGGAATTGTCCCTTACTCTCCTAGTAGAATTTTTATGAAGCTAATGTCTGATATGCATAAGTAGTTTGAAAACATAAAACCACTTGGTAGATGTACCACCAACCAATTTGGCCTCTTGAGAGAATCAAGAATTTTATTTTCAGATGTGCTGCGTTTTTGAGATACCTCATAGGCATCTGAGTACTGTTGTTTTCTTATGTAGATCAAGGCCGAAGATGTAGTTGTGAAGTAATCACCAAGTAGTATTTAAAGCCATGGAACTGGGTGAGGTTACTTAGGGCAATTTGAATCTACAAGAAAAGCAAAAGCTGAGTGTGGTAGCACACACCCATAATCTAAACCACTTGGGAGGATAAAGGGGGAAGATTGCAAGGTAGAGGCCAACCTGGGCAATTTAGTGAGATCCTGTCTCAAAACAACGTGTTTGTAAGTTTGTTCATTTGTTTGTTTGTTGAGACAGGGTCTCACTCTGTAGTTCTGGCTGACCTCGAACTCACTATGTAGCCCAGGCTGGCCTTGAATTTATAGCCGTCCTCCTGCACCTCAGCCTTCCGAGTGTTGGAATTAAAGGCTGGTATCACCATGCCTGGCTTCAAAATAAAAATTTTAAAAGGACTGAGAACATAGCTCAGTGGTAGGGCACTTGCCTAGCATGCAAGAGGCCCTGCATTCAATCCCCAGTACAATGAAGGAAGGGAGGGAGGAAGAGGGGAGGAAGAGAGGGAGGGAGAGAAGAAGGCAAAAGACCGAACCCTGAGGTAATCCAGCATTTATAGGTTAGGAAGAGGAAGCAAATTCATTAAAGAAGACTTAAGAGCAACCACTAAAGGAAGCAGCAACCCAAATGTCTTAGAAACCAGATAAAGAGAATTTTTTCTTTTTTTATTACTTTTTAATTAATATATGTTTGCAGTACATAATGATTACAAGTACTGTGGGGAGTTGGTACATGCACATAATACATCTTAGTTCTTTTTTCTCTTTTTTTTTTTTTGTTTTTTGTCCCCTATCTTTCCCCTTCCTCCCTGCTCCTTCCAACTGTTGGTACCCTTCCCATTTTTGAAAGCTCTGTTTTCATCATTTTATTCTATTCCCTGTCTCTCCCCATTCTCCCTTCTCCCTCCATCTCTTGTTCCCTCATACATTTGAAAAAGATCTCCCTACTTCCTCTACCCCTTAGCTACAGCTCAGTCACGGACTGGTGCAGGGAAGTTGGGTTGGGAAATACAAGGGTGCAGGAAAAGGCTGAGCAGGGTGGTAGGTATGCTGTGGCCCAGTAGTGTCATGTGCTGTCAACCAGTGCTCTCAAAGGCAGAAAGTACTTCACTTCAAGTATATTTTTTATGAGAGTATAAATCTTATTATACTATTAAAATAATTATTTGCAAATAGTTACTATATTTTAAATCTTTTTAAATACTTACATTTTATGTATTATAAACGTATAGTAGAATAAGAGTACCATTTATAATTTTTACTAAAATGAAATGGAGGTGAAATTTTAAAAGGTTTAAAATCACTGATTTAGTATGTAATAGTTCTAAGTGAATGTTTGCCGAATTCATGGGTCAGTGGACAGAGAAACCAGTTAACTGCTGGCCAACACTGCCCTCCTGGGTTGTTTTTCTATGTGTTTCTGTGGGTAGCATTCAGATCAGGGATGCAGAAAGTGGTTGATGAACAATATTGTATGTGAGCGTGTAGTGAGCACTGCAGCGGACGTGGAGGGAGCGTGGTGAGAATGAAGAGTAGGAGGTGTGAAGGGTGTAGGAGCGTCTTCTCATGATGTCAGAAGCTCAGACCAACTTCACAGGACTTGCTTTGCCGAGGAGTCTAACCAACAGCGTGCCTTTAACACTAAATTTAGGTGTATTTGAAACTGTAATACCTGTGATATTATAGTGTATGATTATAATATATATTAAGCACTTAATGATATTACCGTATTAATTAAAAGTATTGAGAGTCTCGGCACTATGTGTCATAACTGTGTTCAAATGGTTCGAGTGCTATAGGCAAGATAAACGAAGTATTTCCTGTAGGTGAAAGGTGCTATTCACATATGGTGACTTGTGTTAAAACTACTCATATGACAAGGTGGCATATAGTTGACTTGGTGAAAGAAAATTAAATTCGAATTTTAAAAATTTCAGTTGGGTTTTATATCATTTAATCTGAACTTACACACAAAAGTGTGTGTGTGTCTATGTGTGTGTAAAATGTATGTATTTGGTAGTACTAGGGATTGAACCATGGGTGCTCTACCACTGAGCTACATCCCTAGCTCTTTTTACTTTTTATTTTGAGACACAGAGTCTCTAAGTTTCCCAGGCTGACTTTGAACTTGCAGTCCTCCTGCCTCAGCCTCCCACCACACTTGGCTCATGTTTTATATTTTAAATTGTGGTAAAATAAACATAGCATAAAATTTACCTCTTTTCCATTCTGAGTGTACAATTAAATGTTAAATGTATTCATTATGTTGTGCAACCATCACCATCCGTCTTTATAACTCTTCATCTTGCAAAACTCAAACTCTGTACCCATTAAACAATATCTTCCTATTCTCCCCTTCTCCCAGCAACTTAGCACTCACCAGTCCACTTTCCTTCTCTGTGTATTTGACTGCTCTAGGTTCCTCACCCAGGTTTTAAGCCTTCAGTGCCTTTCCAAAGCTTGATAATGTAATAGTGTACGTGTGCACACTGTATTTTGTTTATCCAGTCATCTGCCTGTAGATGCTGGGGTTACTCACCTTTAGGATATTGTACAAATACCTCTTCCTTATCTTCCTTTCAGTTCTTTTGGGGATCCACCCAGATTGGAATTGCTAGATTAGATGGTAATTCTGTTTTAATTTCTTTTGGAACTCCCACGCAGTTTTCCTTAACAGCCGCACAAGTTCACACTCCTGCCAGCGGTACAGAAGCACTCCAGCTTCTCCACACCCCGCCAGCACTGTCTTTTGGTTTGTTGTCATTGTTGTTGTTTCTCATTGTCCATTCTAACAGGTGTGAGCTTTACATCTTGTAGCGGTTTTGATTTGTATTTCCCAAGTGATGAGTGGTGCTTGGCATGTTTTCATAATTCTGATTGGTCACTTGTATATTTTTTTAGGGAAATGTCTATTAGAGAGTCCTTTGTCCGTTTTTAAACAAGATTACTTTTTGTTTTTGTTACTGAATTGAAATGCTTTTCAGACTCGTAAGAGTAATGTACATCTTAATAACATGTTATCACATGTAACTTTGTGTTTGCCTAAATTCCATTAGAATATAAATCCTTGCGGGAAGAACTATGTATCATTCATTTGTATAAGATAATAGTGGATAATCTTACTAAATGTTTAATATTTGTTTAAAGGAAAGGGGGAATGAACAAACAAACGAGTAACATTTCAGTTAATCTCTTAATTGAAGAGACAAGATAAAACTGTGGTCCTCCAGGTGTTAACTGGGACACTGAAGTACAGTTTAAAAGCTGCGAATGATCATATAAACTCATATGAAACATATCTGATTTATCATCTCATATTGTAGTGTTTTATCATTATCATTTATACAAAGAATAAGTTGAACTCTTGAAGGCACTATCCATTTACAGCTACAAATGCATATTTTCTTGCATTATCCTTTCCCAAATATAATGACTGCAGACATAATCAAATCGTTAATTTGCTAATGAATTCTTGTGGTAGTTCATTTTCCTAAGCCACAAATTGGGGTCATTTTGGTGATGCAAGATAACCTCCCTATGGTAATCACCTCAATGGCATGTAAAAGGGCCTTCTGCCATGAATGTAACGCAGTATTTGCAGAGTCTGCAGGAGAGTACATGGACATCATTAGGGTCTTTGCCTGCCATAAATGATAACAGTGGACAGAGACAGAAAAGTGGAGGCTCAGAGATACTGTAGATATGTTTTTAAGTTTTATTTGCACCCATATACATACT